>JACWRQ010000161.1:0-79472 GCA_014849955.1 Cryphonectria carpinicola | reverse complement strand
GCCGGATTTACAACCGTCTTGCAGCACTACGCCCCGATCTCCCCCAGGAGCTCGCAAAAAAATGGGTATACTCCCAGTAAACAAGCCCCCCCCCCCCCCAAACACCCAAAACACACACAGTCCTGTCAGAATGACAACCCCTCCCATAGCTCCATGGACTACCACGCAGACGGTACTCCTCTGGTGCTCAATGCCAGTGGAGACCGCCTCGTGTTTCAGTATTCCCGCCTCCCCATCACCGGCTTCCGCAACACGGGCGCCAATCAGAGCATGCCCCCAGTCTCCGCCGGCCGCCTCGAGGCCATGACTCTCCTCGAGGACCTCGCATGGAAGCACGCCTTCCCGCTGCCCTGCGAGCGTGGCAACATTGCGTTCATCAACAACCTGTGCCTGATGCACGCGCGTACCGCATTCGATATGGAAGCCGGCGGCAAGCCGCTGCCATCTGCGCGTCACCTCGTCAAGTTGATGCTGCGTGACCTGGAAATGGTGTGGGAGCTACCTGCTGCGCTGGACTGGCAGGTGCAGAGAGTGTACGGGCTTAACCAGGAGGACGGGGGCAGGAAGGAGAAATGGCATCTGACCATCTATGATGAAAAGATGCCGGAAGGCCGTATGTGGGCTGGATCAGGGAGTCTCAGCAATGGCTAAAATAGGTGCTGATGCCTTCTTGACTCGAGTCAAATGGCGCTTTTTCTGTTGATGATAGCTTTCCATTTTGGTACATTAATGCAGAGGAAGAGCAATCACCTGGACTGCCCAGAGTTTCATCATGGATAATCAGAAGACAGCCATGTTGCTCCTGACGCTTATGCCTGGTAACTATAGACTATAAATACTATCTTTGTAAGGGCCTCCATATTAAACTAGCTGGAAGAATCATACGAAAAGAAAACGGCGGAAGGGATAATAAATAAGCAGTTAGTACAAGGTAAAAGATCATTATATCAGAATAGCAAGGAAACCAAGTACTTAAGTACATACTCATTACTCATTGCAATAGCCTCCTAGGGTTAGGGTATCAGGGCTCTATTTCTTCCCCTGCGACTTGATGATCATTCACCGACCGCCTAAGCCCGGCCTCCACAACAGCCTCTAGAATCCCCCAACTCCTGTCACCACCACCTCCTCCACCAACCACCACGACGCAATATGAGCCCTATACCGCCAGATGATGAGGTCGATCATTTCAGGTCCATACCATGGTGTGCCAAGCATCTAGATCAGCCCGACCTCGTCGTTACACCCGTGTTCAGCAGGGTGCCTGGACCCCGCTTTCACGACGCGCTGTTATCTGAGACGCTGAAGACAAAAGACACGATAACGGCGTTTACCTGCTTTTATCCGCAGCCCGAGAGCGAGCGCGACCTCCTCCCATGGCTGGGGGCATTCGTGACGCTCGGAAGTCTGGTTAGCGGATATCCTGGGGTCTCGCACGGCGGAGTCATCGCCACCCTCCTCGACGAGACGTTGAGTCTCGTCGCGCCTGGGAGCCGATGGCGGGCCTACAAGGAAGGGGTGCCGGCTGTTGTGACGGCATATTTAAACACAAACTTCCTCGGACGGGTCAGGATCCCAGGAACCTATCTGATCACGGTCCGTCTGAAGAAGGCAGATGGGAGGAAGCTGTTTGTGGAGGGGGTCATGGAGGATGAGAAGGGCGAGCAGCTGGCGAGGGCCGATGCACTCTTTGTGGAACTCCGAGAGAAACTATAGAGCTCCTTTTAAATTCGGGCTAGCATGTGCAGCCTCTTGTCTTTGCATCACGACGTTTGACCGCAATAAACTTAAACAGACAACCGGACATGGCAGCCTAGGCACACTCACGTAATGCCCCCTCCCCCCTTCCTTTCCTGGCACAGCATTCCATCTCTAATCCAGACCAGCCAGCCGACGAAAGCCAGCATTCTCGAGGATACGGAAGTCTCCCACCTTCTCGATGCCCGGGCCCTCCAACCGGTCGTTCCACTTGCCCATAGCCATCTCCGTCATGAACTCGCCCAGGCGCTGCGTTGGACTCCAGTATGACTTGGCCACATGCCGGATGGGCGGCCCAATGATGGGCGTGAGGAAATTCTTGTAGGTCTCTTGGATCGGGATGTAGGGCTTGATGGCGTCGTGCGATGCGAAATCGATAAAGCACGGGCGGATCGATGTGGCATTCAGCGCCTTGTTCCTGTTGCGCATCCCTGCAAGGAGGAACTCCGTCTCGCCCTTGACACGCGCAAAGATCGGGGTAAAGTGCCCAGGCTCGAGAGTTGCGCCGTGGCCCGACACGTAAACGAAGTTGAAAGGCTTCTCTTCCGTGCCGAGGGTTTGAAAAGCCTCGGCCGCGCGCAGAGTGAAGTCCTTAGTGATCTTGACGTACTCCCTTGATTATCATAGCCACAGTGAGCAACTATGTCCAGCTTGCCAGGGCTCCCCGGGGCGGGGGAGGGGGGGGAGTGGACGACTAACTCTTTGCTTACTTGGTTCTGGGAGACGCCCAAGGCCCACACGCAGCCTGTGGCGCCCGTCAACTGACTGAGGAGGTTCGTGGCATAATTTTCGAAATCCTTGTGAATAATAACCTTGATCCGAGGGTCCTTTAGGTCCTCAGCCATCTGGACCGGTCTTCTGCTGAGGATGGAGATCTTGGTGACGTCCTTCATGCGGACCATAGCATCCAGAACGGCTGAGCCGCACAGGCCTGTTGCCCCCGTGAGGATGAGATGCATCGCGCCGCCCAAGGGAATGTGATCTGTTGTCGTATACAGTAGTGAATACTGGGAAGCCGCTGGTCAGAAGGGAGCGAGAAGATGTTTGCCAGAGACGCTGGACTCTGCAACAAAAAAGGAAGACTCTTGACATGGGCGCGCAAAGTTCAAAGGCCGTGGGAATCTTAAATCTATTCATTAACGAATGATTTAAATCCAGCTCAACGTGCTAGTGTCAGCCAACGTCGGCGGCGGGCGGCCGCTTACGGCACATCACCCCCGCCATCGTTAAAATTACATCAGCCACAGCAGGTATTATATTTCAATTGCTCCGCGACCGTCTGGTGCAGTAGGGATAGCTCCGTCCTTCATCATGCTCCGTCTTTCAAAAAGTACTTTAGGATCAAAAATCACCAGTGATAGCATTTTCCCACGCAGAGTGAATCTATCTAGACGCTTCTCACTCTGAATCTGAGCTTACAAATGTACGTCAGGCTGTTCTTACTCACGATGTAGTATTTGCTTTATCGAGCATGGAATCAATCATTTCTAATCCAGCTGTATGACCAATCTACTTGAGTCTCACAAATCAAGTATACCATACTTGAGAGAGGACTATATATTTGATGAATCTTGTACCATCTGGGGAAGAGTTACCTCGCCCACTGTTCAAACAGCCCCTCACCCCATCACAAAAGGTATTCTTGATATATACTTGTTCTGCTTCTTCTTCTTCTTCTTCTTCTTCTTCTTCTTCTTCTTCTTCTTCTTCTTCATCCTCTCAGAAAGATGACGGATAAATCTTCACTGCCCCTGCTTGGGAAGACGGCCATCGTTACCGGCGCGGCCAGAGGAATCGGAGCCGAGATCGCTTTGGCGCTGGCTCAAGATGGTGCAAATGTGGGTTGCAAGAAAACTCCGTGTTCGAGGTTTTGAGGGTGAATAGAATCTGTAGCATAAGACTAAACAAAAACAAGCAAAGGTCGTCCTAGGATTCACCTCCGAGGCCAGCTCGTCCAAGGCCGCAGAGCTCCAGCGCAAGATTGAGAACCTGCCGCACAGGCCGAGAGCCCACGGTGTCAGGGCTGATCTGGCAGACCCCAGTGGTCCGCGTGCGCTGGTAGACACTGCTGTCAAGTGGAGTCCCGATGGCCGCATTGACATACTCGTCAATAATGCCGGCGTCGAGGTGGTCAATACGTTAGCGGAGACCACCGCGCAAGATTTTGATAAGGTGTACAAGACCAACGTGCTTGGGACGATCCTCACCACGCAGGCCGTCCTGCCACACCTCCCTGCCAAGGGTCGCATCATCAACATCACGTCTGTGGGCGCGAGGATGGGCATCGATGCCCTGGGCGTGTATACTTCCTCCAAGGCCGCGGTCGAGGGCCTGACAAGGGCCTGGGCGGTCGAGCTAGGGAAGAACGAAACGACGGTCAATGCGGTAGAACCTGGGCCAGTAGCCTCCGATATGCTCGACAATATCCCGGTGGAAATTACCGATTTGCAGAAGAAGTTGACGCCGCTCGGAAATCGTTTCGGCACGGGCGCAGAGATCGCAGATGTCGTCTTGTGGCTGGCTGGCCCACGCGGTGGTTGGGTAACCGGGCAGTGTATCAGTGCTAGCGGGGGTCTGCAGATGCTTTGATCAAAAGAGTGTTAGGAAAAGCCCAAGCCCTGACATCTTGGACATGATAGCAATTCAAATCCATTCTTTCAATGCTTACAGAAGGCCTGAGGCCTGTCCCCCCCCCCCCCCCTTTCTTTACAATATGAGGCCCACGCAGTTCCGGTAGCATATTCGTGCTAATACAGTAAAACCTTCGGCATGTGACGTGGCTCAGTCCCCAGCAGACACCCCCCCCCTCTTCCATACTTCTTAGTCCCTAGTACAATTTTGTACACGTTGTACTAATTAACCTTGTCCCCTCCACCCCTCTCCCTCTCCGACGTGTGTCGTGTGACCACTCTCCTAGGGCAGACCCATCACGGCGACGTCCTGAGTGCAGATGATAACGTCTTCCTCCTCAATTGCATTTATGTACTGCAAACAACTCCAATTAACTTGAATTCATTCCCCTTTAAGATCCTCAAGCTCCTTCATCATGGCAACGGATTTCTCGTCTCTACCTGTGGTTGACCTAACTCCACTCTCAAGGACTCCTCTGTCTCACGAGGACTTGAAGAATCTCAGCAGGCAGCTTGACGATATCTTCACTACCACAGGCTTTGCATATCTGATCAATGCGCCCCTGTCTTTCTCTCATCGAGACATCTTCCATCTTGCTAGGAACTTCTTCGACATCCCTCCAGAGGAGAAGATGAAGCAGGCCAAAAAAGCATTTCGGCCAGATAACTCGAATACATATCGAGGGTAGGTTATTACATTGTACAATTAGACTTGACAAAACCGGTCAGAGAAGACGCACTGAGGCAACGCAGGTACTTTCCACCGCAGCCAGGACAGCCAGACAATCTAAAGGAAGGTTTCGAAATCGGCCCAGCGAGTCCGGTTAGCGAGAAGGTTGCGCTGTCAAAGGACTACAAATTCCATCTCAGTGAGCCCAATGTCTGGCCACCAGAATCTGTCCTGCCAGCCCAGACACGACAAAAGCTGGAGAAGCTCTATGCGGAGCTCCAGGGGTTATCTCTCCGCCTTCTGTCCCTCTTTGCAACAGCACTGGGAAAACCAGATGATTGGTTTTCCAGTTGGCTGAATGACTCCATCAGCACACTTCGTCTCCTACACTACCCGCCACAACCAGAAGCAGCCAACCCATCAGCTGGTGTGGGTGGCCAGGCAGGAGTCAACGAGGTCAGGCTTTGCTGTACGCCACATACCGACTCCGGCATCCTTACCCTCCTCCATCAAGATATGACCGGTGGCCTTGAGGTCCTTGGTGCCTCTGGAGAATGGATTGCCGCGCCTTATATTCCAGGGAGCATCGTAGTTAACATTGGCGATCTCATGGCTCGGGTTTCTGGAGGCAAGTACGTGGCGACCTTGCATCGTGTCAGAGCAACCGGACAGGTGGCTGGCAAGAGTGGTCTGGGTAGGATCAGTGTGCCGTTCTTCTTTGAGCCGGGCGAGAAGTGTCTGGTCAGATCCGTGAACGGCAACGATGAAGGGGTTCGCTATGGCGAGCATGTCCGTGCTAAGATGAGCACCTGGGTTGAGTTTCAGGACGTAGGAGCATAAGCTTGTTTAATACCACTTGTTATTATTTGGTGTGAGAAGTTTCAAAGACGCAACGCAAGACAACAACCAATAACTCTCTAAGCATGGTACTGTACAGTCTAACATCCTCCCAGCATTCTATACTCTAAGTATATTCTTAAGAAAAGGGGGAAATGAAGACCAAAAGGAAAGCACAAAAATCACTTTTGTTTTCTTTCCATTTCTTCTCTTCACAGCCTGCTCCTTGTCCTGTTGTCCTTCTTCAGCAGGTGAGGGCTATTGGGGTTGGAGTCGAATACAACCTCGTTGAGAGGGTTCAGCTCGCTTGCCCGATAGAACATATCCTCATATACCTTGCCATCATAACGGCCCAGGCTCGAATCCAGCTGCCAGTCGGGGAACTTCCACGCATCCACCAGTCGCACGGCATGGGGCCGCACCTCCTCGAGCAGCTTCATAACCTGCTTCCTGGCCAGTGCGATCTGCTTGATGGTCGTCGCTGCACTGCTGAAGAACTCAGTTGACTCCTTCTCGAGGGTGTACAGGGCGAACAGCTTGTACAGCTGGTGCATTACGGCCAGCGTCTCCTGGTCCAGGCCTGCCTTTGTGGGCGAGTCGAGGCTGAGTGCGTCCCTGAACGATTTGACGACCATGTATTGCGCATGCGCTGTGCTTAGGCGGTAAAAGTCCACCAGCAGGCTGTTCCAGGGCTGCTTCTCCTCGTCGCGCTTCTTCAGGGCATCGAAGGTCAGGTAGGCCACACGCCATGCAAAGGCATCGACCAGCTCCGTGTCAGAACCGAGCACGTCGAAGGCGGCGCCGACATCCTGCCTTTTGAGGAAGTACTTGAGAAAGCGGGTGGTGTCGTTATCGGAAGCCTTGCCAGTCAGGACGGCACGAGCAGATTTGAGCAGATACCGCGCCACTTGTTGGCTCAGCATGAAATTGTCGCCTTCCCAGGTGACAGTGGGCAGATAGTCGGCATAATACGACCCGATGCCCGAGAAGGACGAGTACCCATGACCACCACACGCGCGACGGCAGACCTCCAACCCCTCCGCCGCTATCGTCGACGAGTATGACTTCAGTGCACACGAGGTGCTGTGGAGATCGGCAAGGAGATCACCCCCGGCGTTCAGCTCTTCCGGGCCTGGCCGGCGCTGGGAGTCACTCCCAGCTGGTGCGTCTCCTGCTGCCAGACGCTTCTGGTTCTCCTCATACAGGTTGATCATGTTCCGACCTGTGAAGTGAAGGGCAAACGTAGCAGCCAGCAGAGGCAGAAGACGGTACTGCACCATGGAGTAGTTCAGAACCTGGTTCTCGCCGACCTTGCCCTTGGCGTCGAGATCCTGAAACTGGCGGCGAACAGCACAATACCGGGTTGCGATTGTCACACCACGAGCGAGCACACCACCGGACTCCAACACGATTGTGCTTCGCACATAAGTGAGGGTGCCGTACACGAGCACCGGTGTGGGGGGTTTGATGTACTGGCTTGTGTTGGGATCAACCCGAGAGAATCGCGCAAGCATGTTGACATGAGGGACCTTGACGTTGTTCAACAACAGGAAGCCGTTGTCCATCTACAAATTTTTGGGGTTTTGTCTGTCAGTTCTCACTCTTGCTCATGACGCTCCGAGGTTCAATCTATGTGCTTACTGTGTTGAAGCCAAATTTTGGACCAATGTCTCCAATGTGAACATCTGGAAGAGGCTCGTGTGTTTTGAGATCTCGGATAGGGACGATAAAAGGGTGAGGACCCAGGACCTTGCCCTTGATGACCAGCTGGGCCATCACGACGGCGTGGTTGGCGACCTTGCCGAGCGTTCCGATCCACCACTTGGAAGCTGTGAGTGCTGGCGAGTGTATCGTGAAGGTCTTGTCTTCAGGGTTCCAGGTTGCGGTGGTCTCGAGGCCCCGTACGTTGGAGCCGTGGCCCAGCTCCGTCTGGGCGTAACACCCGATGATCTCGAACTTCTGTGCCTTCTCTAGGAAGAGCTTGTGCTGCTCGGGCGTGCCTTGCTCTCTGATTGTTGGCATAAACATCTTGTAGTGCATGGCCAATGGAGACGCCTCGCTGATGAGCTGGAGAGCATGCTCGAACTGCTCGGTGGACCACTTGTTCTTCTCCGTGAGCTGCTGGAGACGCTTTCCCCTGGCCAGGGAGCCGAGTATCCTGTCCTCGCGGCCCTGGAAGTAATTCTTGGATTTGTCGAAGACCGGCTCAGCCGAGAGGATCTTGACGAGCTCGTCCCTCTGCTGGAGCGTCTTTTGCGTGAAGAGAAAATCGGCCAGCTGGTCTACATTCACATTGCTCTTGGCCCGCTCCCCCGACAGGATATCTGTCCCCTGGGGCGCAGCGGGCTGCAACTTCTTGACCCAGTCCGGATTTGGAGGCATCTTGAATCGTTCGCGTGCAGTGATATTGACTGTTTACACACACCAAAGGAGCTGTCAAGAAGGAGAGATGGAAGGACGGGTGAACTACAACAACGCCCAGAAGGAGGCTCGTGGCGACCCAACAGTTGTTAAGGGTCGTTGTACAGTAGCTGGAGCTCTGAACGTGCCGAGGTTAATCGACCACGTCGATGACATATCCATTATCCACGCGCCGAGATCCACTTGGCTGATGGCGCGAGTTGTCTAGGGGACATCCATGATAAAGCAAGCAAACTTAGCACTAAATTCCTCAGTGAGCCGAAAGTCCCCATGTGATTAGGACGAGTCCAACTTTCTCTTATCCCTCTCTCACATGCCCGATATCTGGGGTTTGGGTGGACACTCTCGAACCCCCTAACACCAGGCTGTCATCAACACAATCAGCTCACGACAGCAGTCGACCGTCAGCAACGGAGGGGCCTCATGTGGCCCATGAGAGGTCACGAGTTGCTTTTGCTTATGGCTTCAGCCTCGCGCCGATATCGGCACTTTCCGGTGGTCCTACCTACCTGCTAACAGGGTCGAGGCGCAGATACGAGCGGGAATGTTAGTTGGTTGGTTGTAGGCTTCGTTGGGGCTTTGCTCCATAAGGTATTAAAATGAGGCTTGGCTCAGCCCCGGGTAGACGAATCTCATCCTCGGCACATTTGTTGGTGAAGGTCAATGTGCAGGACTAGAAAGCCTCTGTCCATCAATTGTTAATACATTGATTAATCACTCTACAGGGTCTGGTTTGGTATATTCAAGTGTGGTTTTCCAACCTACTTCAGCTCAGAGAAGAATTTGACTCATAAGCAAGCCTACCATGATCCAAGTACCAAGAATACTCCCATTAGAGTCATTTCACTTGGCTACAAAATGTGGAATTACGCACTTCACAAGTTATAAAACTAAAAAAAGTAACAGTATACCTTGGGCAGGAATGAAATGAAGCCTAGGACCTAGGTGTAGACGGGCTGATCCTGTCAAAATCTTTTGGTCTCTGGCTTGTCCCTTCACTTTAATTTAATTCTTATCTGAGCATGCTGATGAGTGCACAAGAATGAATTGTGTAGGGTCAAGGGAGGGGTTGGATGAATGAATAATGAATAAATTGACAACTCTTTTGTATTGATACAGCCGAGTGAACTTTTGTGGTAGACTGCTTTGTGATACATAGTAACTCATTACCATCTGACAGAGTTCACAGACTTGAACACATCACTTGCTGGAAGGAGAAACTCAAATCCAGCTGGAATATCTAATCATTCCCCTAGATTAAGTCCCAAGGTCGTGAAGGAGGCTGTGGTGGAGTGGAGTCAACAACAGCTTGACTGAAGGCGGGGGGAGCCTTCACAGCAGCTAAATATAAACAAAAATTCAAGCAAACTCTGTGAATGTCGTTAAATGTGAAGTCTCTGACAGGATAGGAGTGGGATTCAGATATTGATAACATCTAATCGGGGCTATCGATACCTGAGTGAAAACTACATAACAGTGTCGGCTTTTCCCCCAGGTTGTCGACTCTTGAACTTTTTCTTTCTGCACCCTCAACTTCGATCAGCATCTGCAAACCTCAGCCAAGTTAACCATACTGATCATACCAACTCTCCACAACACTCAAGTCGTCAAGATGGAGCTCCTGGTCATCCTCTCCTGGATGCTCATTGCCATGTGCAATGTTGCTGCCCAAGTCGTACGTACCTGAAGCTGTCCCCTCATCTCTAACATCTTCAATCCAGCGGCTAACTATTTGTGTGCAGCTTCCTGGTGCCATCCTCGCTTCCGACCAGTACGGAGCCGTCAACACTACCTATGACATCGTCGACATCACCTGGGTCCTTGAGGCCGAGCCCTACATCCCCATGCACCACTACGTCGGTACCGTTCAGGAGGTCGTTGGCCACATCAACGACAACTACCCCAACTACACCTGGCCCGACGTTGATCTTACCACCTACTCCTCTGGCAACACCATGGACACCACTGTCGAGGAGCGCTCCGAGCCCTCCGAGCGTGGCATTGTTCACTGCTGGCGCTTCGACCTGACCACCACCTCGGCCGCCTGGGAGGGCATCGAGTACCTCAACGGCATTCCTGGCAAGCCCTCCAACGGCCCTGGACCGGGTACCTGCGGCCGAGTCTCTTGTGCCGATGACGCTGGCATCTGGTGGTGCAACGACGTGAGTAACAACCCCACACTGATATCCTCCTCCTCCTCCCTGTCTTCTGCAACACCTACGGTCTAGATCTGAGCTAATAATCACCGCCCTTTCTCCATCTATAGAACCCCGACACCACCTTGATCCTTGGTGGTTTCAACTGGATCGCCAACTACACTACCGCCATCATGCAGCAGTGTCAGTGGATGGGAGGAGAGGACACGATGACGCGTGGCCAGAGCTTCCACCCCACCGAGAACTGGAACGTCATCCTGGGCGGTGCTCACTGCTAGACAACTGAGGCGGGGACGGAGTTCGATAAACATACGAGGTGGCGCTATGTTCAGGCGCCTCTTAACCTCATCGTTTTGAACATTAAACCGTTGATGATGATAGTCTGAAGTTGATAGATACACACCGCGCTTCTAGACTCTAAATAATAAATGGGCTTACGCACAAAGTGATTCGTCTTATTATCTTGTGATCTGGTCGTGATTGAACTCGTGATATTTCACATCCTTACCTGGCATTTTGGGTTGGGCAGTCTAGATTTGAACCTCCATCCGGGACGAACTGAAGTCAACAACTATGGTTCTCGGTGCCTGGAATATAGCGAGAGCCAGGTTTCAGCCTACTTTCCTGGAAGTGATTTTGGCTGCGCGGCGATTTGCGGGATAATTGACACCAGGGTCTAGTTACGCGTTGCTTTTCGAGAATCGTCAATAACATTCAGGTCTGACGGATGACGAGGAGAAACAAAGTCTTAATGGAATCTATATTTGAAATGTAATTACTAAATATCCGAATAAAGAAATCAGGCCCTTCATGAGCGTAATGTAGGAAGGGGTAATAAGGCATCATGCTTCCTTGAGGGAAGACACTCGTCATATCAACATGAGATCGTAGTTACGTAGCCTCTCTCAAGGATATCCCTCTGGTGGTCGACCTTGCGCCTTTTGCTCAGGATCCCATAACAGGTATTCGGTGCGACTGCGTCAGTACAAAAACACGCTACCGGGCTCCCGCGAGGCGAGAGTCGATAGTCACAACAGCATTCCCAAGTTCTTGCAAGCTATTATCACATAGATATGCTATGCGGCCCATACCTTATCACGGACTTGATTCCACAAAGAGTGGCTCCAGTTCTCTGGAAGAGTATGTGATATCTGGCACAGAGGTAGGACATGTCAGCTAAACCCCGTTCAAATAAACGATGCCCCCCCCCCCCTCTCCGCAATTACCGTCCAAGAACAAAGGGTTGTGAATGATGTTGGGCGAGCTGTGGAAAACTAACCCTGGACAGATGAAGCTGCCAGTTGTTTGGACGCGGCCCTCGCTCGACTGTGAAGGGTGCACCATTGTCGCCATTGAGATAGCATCCAGGAAGACCTTGAAGTTCTGGGCGATCCGGAAGATCCGGCAGGTAGAGGACGAACTCGCGTGCCTTGGCGCGCGACAGCTGCTTGAAGAACGCCTTCTCGTTGACACGCTTGTGCCAGGGCCGGAGGTCCTCGGAGTCAAGACGGATATGGAGCGAGCGAAGAGAAGGCAGCATGGATAGACGGCGGCACAGGTCCTCCCACGGGTTTTTCTTGGACGTGACACTTAGGCCGCTGATGTGTGGCTGCAGTTCGCCATCCGGCCCTGGGAAATACAACTCGGTGATCAAGGGCTTGACCCGCAAGCTGATGTCGATGTTGCGGATGTTCCTACTTGGTGTATGTTTGACGAGGAAGTCTCGGGCGACGACGATGTCCGTAAAGCAGAAGGTAAGAACACTCTCTAGCTCGTCGACACTCTCAAGATACCTAGCAAGTACATCAGTTGAATGCCTTGTTGCATTTAATGAATGACGACAACATGGGCGCGACAGTGAGGGACTTGACATACATTTGCTTGCAAACGAGAAGAGGCGCGGGAACATGTGTTCGTATTCTGACATGTCTAGTCGGCGAGATCCTGCGTCGATCTACTCTGGACAGCGTAGTGGCTGTTGCCTCGGCGCATCCCCAGTGTGCGTTCCACGGGGAACGCAGTCGATTCTCCCAGAGCAGGGCGTCTTCTCCTCGAGACGCCTGGAATCTCGCATACCGTACGTCGTCTTCACCTGAGTGGGTACTGCAGGGGAAGACTGGGATGACCTGGTTACCGAACGAGTGGACGTGCCATCTTGTGTCGTATAGATTCCAGAGGTGTTGGTAGATCTTCTGGCGGATCTCGGAGGGCAGGTCGTCGAAGAAGGGTGACGAGGTCTGAGGCTGCGCCGTGGCGGCGAGGGAGTCTCTGAGCCGAGACATCCTCAGCAGCAGAGGACGCGTGTGTGGACGCGGAATCAACCGGTGTTATCTTGACAAGGCAAATCTTCTTTCTGGTCTTTTCCTCGTTTTCTTCTTTGGAAAGTGGGTGTGGACCCGAATAACTCGCCAAGCTCGATAAAAGAGTTGTTGTTGGTAGGTTGTCGACCTGGCTTCCGTGTACGCCCAGGCCATGTAGATCGTCGAGTACAAAAGAAACAGGATGACGTTGATCTTCAATATCTCAGCGGCGAAGAAGACGAAGAAGAAGGGAGGGGGGGGCTCTCGGGTTTAAGCCACTTTTCCTCCAACAGACGAGCGAATTATCTTCCATCGGGCTTTGCTGTGGGTAAGCTCAATAAGGCAGTGCTGCCTGACAATCACTTTCGAAGTTCTGTATACTTTTTGCTGACCCCCCAATCCCTCCTCTGCAAAAAGGGCATGACGTCCGGTTCGTTGAACCCTGAAAAACTGTCTCCGCATTTTGTAGCGCCCTCTTGGGACGGGTGGCAGCTTGGCAGGCGTTGGTGTGCCCCGTATTGGTGTGACGACGGTATTGTAAGTACTCTTGGTACTGTATTTGATTACAAAGTACTTGTAGTTGCAGCCTTCTGGACGTCCTCTGGCGGCCACGACGGGATGCGACTTTCCATCTTGCATGCTGCCCTTGACTCAGGGTCGTCGAGCTAATATGGGGCCACGGATGTTTTCTCGTGTGTTTCAGTACTCCTCGAAGACTGGCGCCGCCTTGCGTGACCAAGAATCGCCTCATTCACTCATTACCATCGGCGTGCTGCCATTCAGGATTATGTTGCTTGTACGATAGTACAGTACATGCAATGCGCCCCCGTCAGCCAGTCTTGCCAGTTTTGTTTTGATACCATAGTAAGCTTTGGTGACATAGAGTAACATAGTACAAACTGTTCGTTCTATGCTCCGCGGTGGGGTTGGACAGCCGCGTGCTGGGGGTTTTGGCTGGGACAAACCCTTCTCTCTTCGGGATCTGGTCGATTGATCGACACTGTTCTATCCCGGTGGATCGAGTCATGAAATAACCCGGTGGAGCATGCTGCATACTCTCGGCTGCTACCATAGATTCGTATTGGTTTGTCTGCTATGTGTGTGTGGAATGTTCTTGAGAAAGTTTCATTGCCTTGTTTTTTAGGGGGAAATAATCCCCCCCTCCAAAAAAAACAAAAAAAAAAAAAAAGGAAAAATCTCACGTAAACACGATACCACCATCGACGACCTGTGTCTGTGCTGTGATGAAGTCGCTATTCGGGCCGGCAAGGAACGAGACCAGGTTGGCCACGTCCTCTGGCACGCTCACCCTCCGCATCAGCGTCAACTCCACATACTTTTTCATCATCTCGCCCTTCCTGATCGTCTTGTCGTCCTTCATCGCCGCCAGCCCTTCGTCGATCTTATCCCACATTGCCGTGCCCACAATTCCTGGAGCGTATGCGTTGACCGTAATGTTGTGATCCGCCAGTTCCACCGCATATGCCTGTGTGAGGCCACGCACAGCCCATTTCGCTGCGCTGTAGTGTCCTAGCAAGGCAAAAGGCTTGAATGCTACAATGGATGCTGCGCCGATAATCTTGCCTGGGGCGTCAGGCTTGCATGTTCCCTGCTCGATCATCTGGAGAGCTGCTTCAGCATAGCAGTTGTGTACGCCCACCAGGTTCACTGCCAGCATGCGGGCAAAATCTTCTTCCGAGAGGTCCAGAAGTCGCTTAACCTGTACGATACCGGCGTTGGCGATCCTGACGGACGTTGTCAGCCGACCAAAGGAAACTCAGTCGTTCGTGGGAAAGATTGGGGGACATCGGTAACAAATAGGATGTGTGATTACATTGTGTGAAGTGGACCCAACTCTTTGACGCTCTTCTGTACCATCTCCTTGACCTCCCCTCGCTTGCTGACGTCCGCAATGGCAGAACAGCTCTTTCGGCCCATGGATCGGATCTCCTTCACGGCCTCATCGCATTGCTCTGCGTTCGAAGGAACATCATTAATGCAAACATTGTATCCGTCAGAGGCCAGGCGTAGGGCGATGGCCTTTCCAATGCCTCGTGCTGAACCTGTCACGAGGACGCTTTTGCCGTCTGTCAAGTTTCGAGACGCGGAACCAGGCGCACTCTGGCTCGCAAACCAAGCCGCCGCGAGCCTCTGCCAGCTCTGGCCCCTCGTCGGCCTCTGTAGAACGCTGGGTCTCAGGAACGACTTCATCCTACGAGATTGGAAGAAAAGAATGCAGTAAGAATCCAAGCGGCTCGGCTGGAATGTAGTCCCACTCCCCCCCTCCCCAGCGACGGGCGTGAAGAGGCAGGGTTTTATGTACGCACGTCTCCCCCGCACGCGAAACGTGAGCATATTTCTATTGTACTAGTACTAGAGCTGGAGGTTGCAAGATGCGCACCCCGCACGATGCTGCCGAGGATCGCTTCCCCTTCCGAAAGGGAAGCAAGCCATGGACATTCTCGTGAGGTACTGCCTAGGTATTGGCCAAAATACGAATCCAGAAATACCTGGCGATGCAATGAACAACGTCACAAGCCCATCCCTATGGGGTTGTGGACTAATTAGTAAATGGTTAGCCAAACGTCCATCATCTTCTCTCTCTGCAGGTGTCTAGCATCTCTAAGTCTGTGTTGACCAGAACCTGAAACGATGCTACCTGGTTCCAACTCACCATCCTAACACACAGCCCTGGACTCTTTCCTAGCACCAATTCTCCTTGGGAGGACCCAACCCTTACAGTTTACTATCCTTCCATACCGGCTTTCGTCTCTCTGCAAATGCCACTATACCCTCGACGAGATTCTCGCCCCCATCCATCCGTCCATACATGCCCCTCTCCAGAAAGTCCGTCCCGACCTCGGGCCCCAGAGGCTCCCACCCAAGCCTGAGACCCTCGCGGCTCACAATAACAGAATCAGGACTGTTCTCAGCCATCTCTGCCGCCCACCTCAAGGCCTCCTCCAACACTGCCCCTTCTTGGGCCGGCACGACCTTGTTCACCACCCCCCACCTCTCCAGCTCTCCCGCAGAGTAGTGCCTCCCCAAGAGCGCCATCTCAGCCGCCCGCTGCCTCCCAACAGTCCTGACAAGTCTTGGCAAAGCACCGGCGAGGGCAATCACGCCCCTCTTGACCTCGGGCAGGCCGAATACGGCGGCCTCGCTCGCAAGGATCATGTCGCAGTTCAGTGCGACCTCCATACCGCCGCCCAGACACAGGCCATTCACGGCCGCAATGACAGGTTTTTTCCCGCCACGGTTGCTCAACCCCGCGAATCCCGAGGCCACCCGCATCTTTGCCCCGCTCTGCACATCACTTGCCGTCCTGGCTGCGGCCGCCGACGCAGCCTCGTTTCGGAGAGACCACTCCTTCAGGTCGGCGCCTGCACAGAACGCACGGCCCGTCCCCGTCAGGACCGCACACCGCAGCGAGGTCTGGGCGTCATACCAGCGCCACAGGGCATCGAACAGCGGGTGGGATGTGGTGGGGATCGCATTGAGCTGTTTGGGCCGGTTGAGGGTGACAAGGAGGATCTGTGGGGTGGGAAATGTGACGAGGGTGTCTGGCACAGCCGGAGGAGGCGAGGTGAGAGCCTGGGGGAGGGTCATTGTCGTGGTAGGTGAGAAGCAGAAAAGAGAGAGAAAGAGAGAGAGAGAGAGAGAGAGAGAGAGAGAGAGAGAGAGAGAGAGAGAGATCGAGAGACGCAGCAGAAAAGGGCCTTGGTCTTGTAAAGAAACAGTCGTGATCAAGATGATTTGACTGACGTTGGAAGGAAGGAGAAGCATAAATTTGGTTCCAGGACTGTAGTTACCTCGGCATGCTCGGCTCCAGGCGTGAACCAGAGGGGGCAGGCTACAGGGGGTACCTACAGGGGTTCCCCGCAGACGGCAACCACCACTAAACGAACTGACTTCTCCCCATAGCATACTGTACTGTAGGTTCTATGCACGCTATAGTACAGTGGTGATGGTACTGTACCGATCCATCCGTCAGTACAGTACTTTCAAGTAGTCACAACAAAGAAAACAAACACCTGTGTCATCATCAATCACAATTCACACTGGCTGCGATCCTTGTGCAGACGGTATGCTTCCTACATATCAAGGTAATCATAATCTCGATCTGCTGTATTACAGTCTCATATGGAAAATTTCCACCTTAAGGATATTGCGCATTCATACCCATCCGCATCTTTGCACCAGCGCCATGAGCCTATCTCAGAGAGGCCTGTTAACCATCCTGTAGACCACCCCTCTGTGTAAAAAGAAAACATGGCATGGTCCTCAACGCAGGCTCCTGGTATGGCTCTGCTTGCGTGCTCTTGTTTCCTTTTCCATTATTTTCCCCCCTTGTTTCCCTTTCTTCGCATTATTTACTCCTTTGTCGTCCAGGTAGTCTTCTTACCCCTACCCGTTTCCCATGGTTCACTCCTAGAATTTGCTTGCGTGCAATCCATGTATATTGCAGGAGGTTGAGATGCGACTAGTTGGTGGATGTGCAGTCCTTCTTGTCTCCCCAAGGTAGCCCCAGTAGAAAGACAGCCAGCGCTCGAGTGCTGAACCATCTTGTAATTCGTGTCGGGCGCTGTTCTGATGTACAATCTAGGCCGGTAGGCCCCTCTTCTCGCTCTCGGTGAAGAAGATGACCATCCTCCACAGCTTCTTGACGAGGTCGACTGCATCGTCTTCGAGCGGGCCCTCAAGCTCCTCGGCCAGCTCTGCAGGCTTAGCATGCTTGCGCAGGTGCTCCTCGACAACATCCACCAGCAACTGCTCCTGTACGCCCAGGTACTCAACCACCTTCTTCTCAATAAAAGGCCGCAGTTTTTCTGTGATGATCGAGTCCTCGAGGTAGTCCCACTTGACATCCCACGCCCAGAGGCCATCCTGTGTGGCGGGGATTTCCTGTGCCAGGCTCTTGACCGCGTTCTGGATCTCCTCCTCGGTCATGGCCTTGGCATCGGCGATCGGCTCGAACTTGATCGGTACGAGCTGCCGCTTTGTCGTCTGTTCCTGCTCCTCGTCGTCGAGCAGGCCTTCCACCTCGGCCATGGTCCTGCGCTGAGGACCTGACCGAGCCTGTGCCTTCTGGGCAGCAGCACCAAGAGACAGCGTAAAGCGCGCAGGAGCAGCAGCGGTAGCGGCCTGCCTCTGCTCCATCTCCTGGGCCTGTTGGTTGAGGAACGAGTCGGCCATGTCCCTAGCCTGCTCCATCTCGGCTGCTTCCCTGCGCCGCTGGGACTCCTCTGCTCTCCGGTCCGCCTCATCACGTCCCTCCTCCTCGCCACGGTCTTGTCCTCGCTTCCTGGCCCAGCCTGCACGATCGCGGTAGTAGGGGTGCGACTTGCGGCTCGCCTCTTTCTCGTCATCCCAGTTCTTCTCGCGCTCAAACTGTTCCTCTTTGCGCCGGGCCAGGCCGTCGTTCTCGGCCTTCTCCCGATCCGTCTCGCGTTCCAGAGCAGCAGCTCGCTGGCGTTCTCTGTTAACCCACTTGCGCTCTGCCTCCAGGTACAGCTTGTCGTCCTCGGCCTTCTGCCTCGACAGCTCCCGCTGGTGGAGCTCCTCGTCGCTCGCGTCCGTGTCCTCATCATCGCGCATGTCACCATTCGTACCGTTGACAAACGCCACGCCGCGACCCCCTGCGCCACGTGGACCGGAGGGGGCGTTGGGCACACCTCGCGGGCCAAGGGGGATCGAGTTTGCGCCCGGCGGCGGGGAGTCCAGCCGAGACGGGCGCGCACCATTCCGCCGGCGCTCCGACTCTTCCATCTCCTCTTCGCGCCGCAACCGCTCCAGATCTCTCCGGTTGCTGCGCTCTCGGAAGGCTGCGATTTCCTGCGCAACGACCTCCCTCATCTCCGCCGGGATGTCTGCCAGTTCGTCCTCCTGCGCCAGTGGAATGTTGATCACCTCGACGTTCTCGCCATTTGTGTTTGTTCCATCGCCCATGGTGACGTCCCCGTCCCCGTCTTGGGCCTTGCGTAGGCGTGGGTAGAAGAGATCGCGCACAGCCTGCTTGAGAGAAGCTCTGGCGGCTTCCACTCGCTCCTGCTTGCCGCTGTTGTCGGTTAAATTTTCCTCCCACGTCGCCAGGTACTTGGTCGTGCTCTCGTCGACGGCGATTTGTAGTTTGACCTTGTCGATGCCGTGACTCTCGCCTTCGCCGTCGCCTTCACCTTCACCTTCGCCTTCGCTGTCAGGGATGGGGCCGTCCGTGGGCTCTTGCTTGTTGACTGGCAGCTCGACGTCCTTGAGGAGCTCGACGGCGACAGAGAGGGATTCGGTATCATCGTACTGCGCGAAGCCAAAAGTCTCACCTTTGTGGTCTGTGAGGTTAGACTTGGCCGAGTCCCAGCGGCGTAGCCTGCCCACCAGGTTTAGAAATTTCTCGATCCCCTCATCGCCGCCCAGGCTAGCCGGTACCTTGTGCAGGAAGATGGTGCGCAGCCGCTCTTCTTGTGTCGGTGGTTGTAGCGCCTGCATGCTCTCTCTAACAGCTGCGCGCGACTGTTCAATATTGCGCTCGGCACCGAGGCCAGGCCGGTTCCCACCCGCCGATAGAGGCGCATCGCTCTCCTTGCGGCCAGGACCTGGTGCTGCTGCTGCCGCCGCCGCCGCCGCCGCCGCCGCCGCCGATGGCTTAGGAGGCAGGCCGCTCGCGCCGAGGCGAATCACGGGGGCATTGAAGTTGATGTTGGGCAGGTTCGGGGGCGGCTGGAAGGAGGCGGACAGTCCACTTGGTCGATTAGCTTGTGTGGCAGAATTGGCTTGCTGGACACCTGGAGGAGGTGCCAATCCAGGGGCAGAGGACATGCCTGGTGGAGGACCTATACATGCAGATTGTCAGCAGGCTGGGGTCGCCATCATCACAACAGGCGATAAGAAAAGAGAGCTGCCTGTACCTAGACCTGGTGGAGGGCCAATTCCAGGCGCGCCGCTGGAGCCGGGAAAGCCACCGAAGGAGGGAGGTGGCCCATATGGGTTACCTGGCGCTGTATTCCTCGCGGTCAGTCAGCAAATCATGGTCAGGTCAAAAGCTCTCTTCTTTTTCTTCTCCTTTCAGAATGCCACCGACCTCCGTATGGATTGTACGCCATGGTTGCGCTGCGCTGGTCCTTTGCCTGTTTTCGACCTTAACCTTGACCTGAAATCTGGACCACGTTCAGGTTCTTCTGCACGGTGACGATGGTTGTCCCGAGATAATTCGTTTGCCCAGCTACAATGGCTGGCGGCTGATGTATTTGTTCTCGAAGTAAGAAGACGCCCTTCGAGGAGAGGTCTGGCTGAAGTTGGGCGGTTGGCAGCTGCAGAAGCAAAGGCAGGGTTGAAGTTTGTTTGTTGCGCCGCCGCCGCCGAGGACTTTTTGGAGAACGGAACCAAGCCCATTGCGGCTCAAGGGCTCCCCTGTCCCCTGTAATACCTGCTACTATGGTACATACAGCGCCTGCACCAGGCTAAACAGAGAAGCCTGGGGGCTTCGGACAGGGGCAGGTCATTCGGTTACCGGGGTGGTGTGCCTAAACCCAGTGCATATACCTATTCGCACGAGCAAAAAGTTGTTAGTTAGAAATTAGTACGCCGAGCTCTCTTTCCTACTGTCTGTATCGACATAGCCACACCTCCGCTCGCCACCACCTCAACACCCGTTGCAGGAGAAACTCGGGGCGGGCAAATGGTCGCGGAGAAAAAATTCTACTGTCCGTGTAACGCCTGCTTCCACCTGTCAACGACATCTACACTCGTGCTTACTCGACCAGCAGAAGATGGAGCTGCGATCATATCAGACCGCCGCCCTCATGGGACGCGCCGCCTCGCGATGGGCAACGTCGACTGCGTTGCCAACAACCTCAACACCGCTCTCGATCTGCGGCCCTGCGTCCCATCGATACTTCTCAGCCACTCGGCATCGATCTCAAGAAGCAGACGCACCTGCTCCTCCCCCACCAACCACCACCTCCTCCATGGCCAACATGGCCTCGTACATGAAGCAACATGAACAGCAGCAGAAGCAGCAGCAGCAGCAACAAAATGGTGCTTCAGGGACAGGCAGCCGTACCTCTTTCGCCAGTCGCTCCATCTTCGAGCCTAGCGCCACCTCCTCAACAGCCTCGGGCTCCTCCCTCCTCAACCCCTGGGTCGCCCCCCGCTCTAACACAAGCGCCCTTCCCCGCTCCTCTCAGAGTGTCGTCGACAACAACATGGACGGTCTCGGCCTGTCCTCCTACGCCTCCCCTACCGTCGGGGACTTGCTCAACAACCGGCAAAACTTGGGCCACGAAAAGCCCGCGGATGTTAAATACCGACTGCGACCCGTTATTGGGCGCACCGTGGAATTACAAAACGGCATTGACGTCGCGCGGGGGCTCGCCATCCTCAACATGAAGTGCTCGCTCAACCGTGTGCGTGCTGATCAGACTAAGCAGCGGTTCCATGAGCGGGGCGGGCTCAAGAGGAAGAGGCTGAGGAGAGAGAGGTGGCGAGCAAGGTTTAAGGAGGGCTTCAAGGCAACATGTTCTCGAGTGAGGGTTCTGGCCAAGCAGGGCTGGTAGATGCTGAAGCGTCCAACTTGCCCCATCGCGAGTGTGCTCCACGGCATTTTCCTGGGGTGCTGTGTTCATTGCTAGGGCGGTATAATCTCCTGACCAAGGTCATTATTACCCAGGCGCATATATAAGCCCGTACAATACACATAGACCGGGGAATAGTCAAATGATAGATCTCGCTTTCACTCAGCAGGAATCGAATTCTCGTGTTTAAAAGTCAGCTTCGTATATCTGTCATGCGCGTGTGGATTCGAGCCTGCTGTAGATGCACCCCACTGTCTTCTCTACATTGGGACCCGTTTTTGGAGTGAGAAAGAAACCTTAGAGAAAGTTTAGAGAGTACTACCATTACCCCCACCTCTCTTCATTTGATAATTTGTCGCTATTCCGTCGCCATTGACCGTGGTAGGCAGATACTTATCGGATCCTTCATTGCGTCCTTTGAGGAGGGAAATGAGGGTTTAAGTGGCCAGCATGAAGGCCTGAGAACCAGGATACACTCTTGGGTGCAGCAATTACGGCGGACTGTCAAGATCATATTTTGAATAATGGGAAATGCGGTGTAAATATATATATATAATTGAAGAGTAAAACCTAGCCAGCCCTCTCTCTCTCTCTGTGCCTTGATTCTGGGCAATGGTGAAGGGAAATGGTCTTCCATTTGCGTGTTCCATATCGTACTTATCCTGCAAGTAGCATTATTAGCACGTGAATGAAGGCTATTCACTGTTATCTGCTGTTGATTTGCAAATGTTCTGCATACCTTGACAACGTCGACAATCATGACCGTGGTTACGGCACCAACATGCATGTCACCGCGACCTGCGATGACAGCTTTCAATAGTGCCCCCGATTGGGAGACTCATCTGCTAGAATGAGCGGGCTTTCGCCCGTAGATAACATACACTAAGGTAGGGACCGTCAGCTAAGGAAGGAGGTAAACTTTCTCGCGGTTGAAAGATGCGCTGACTTGCGACTATGAAAGTGATTGAAGGGGACCAGGTGTGTAACTTACGAGGGTGGTAAACACGCATATC
Organism: Cryphonectria carpinicola; assembly: GCA_014849955.1. Taxonomy (NCBI): domain Eukaryota; kingdom Fungi; phylum Ascomycota; class Sordariomycetes; order Diaporthales; family Cryphonectriaceae; genus Cryphonectria; species Cryphonectria carpinicola. Next base: position 57,120 of record JACWRQ010000161.1, on the reverse strand, counting down.
TTTCGATGTGACGTCCTCGCGAATTTGTTTTTGGAACGCGGGGATATTCTCGATAGGGATCCCGGCGGACTGGAGCAGCTTGGTGATGCTCCCTGGGAACTTGAGCATGTTAAGACAATCTGTAAACCGTGATTAGCATAAGCTTGGCAGTGTCATGAGGTGAGTCGATATTGAGGTGGTTTCGTGTAAAGGACTTTGAACCACTGGCCTGGTCGGGGGGGGGGGGGGAAGGTGAGCTCTGGAAAGGGAGAGGGGACTTACACCACTTTCCGATCCTCTGGTCTTTGGGGTCAACCGGCCACCCGTTGACGGGGGATAAGAATTGCTTTTCGACGACATCAACGAAACCAGCCTCGATCATCCAGGCCTTGAACATCTTTGCTGCATTGAAATCCCTCCCCATCTTGTAGCCCGCATGAAGGGAGTAGTGGAAAGATTGTAGCAGTGCCGATCGGTTGAGGACCTCCGCCGCCGCCGCATCCGACGGGATCAACTCAAATACACTCTCGTGGAACTCAGCCCCTTGAGGTTCCCCATTAGCCCAGTCGGCACGCTGCTTTGGAGAACGATAGAATAAGGGCCACAGCCGAGTGAGACAACTTACACCCTCCGGGTTTGAGATGCTCAAATACCCTAGCGATCATGCCCTTGAAGTCGTTGAAGCAAGTGAGCATCAACCGCCAGTGGATATAATCAAACTGCTTGTCGAAAACCCACTGCTCCTCGCTATCCTCCCGCTCGAACGTACAGTTGAGAGGTATGCCATCCTTTGGTTGAATCAGACTAAGATCCGTCCCGATGACGCTGGTCTGCGGATGTTGCTTCGCAAATTCGATGGCCCAGATGCCTGTTCCGGTTCCAATATCCAGGGCATCGATGGGCTTTCTGATCGGCGCGATGTATAGCCTGTTGCCCAGAAGGAGTTTCCACCAGTGGTGCTGAAGGTCTTAATGAGGAATGATTTAGTTTCAGGGGGTACACACACAGTCAGTCATGCATTCTTATGGGGGGAGATGTCGCACCTAGACGATCTTGCTCGTCCTACGCCTGTATGTCAGCTCATTGCCTGATCACTTGACCGCTTGTCTGGAGAGGAGGGGTCATTGCGCACACCGTCGTTGGGCAGAAGATACTCTTAGGAGGCGGGTTACAACAAGTCAGCGACTGACAGCCAGTGACAGGCAACAGGCCTCGAAGAACTCACTTCCCTCCCGATAGGCATTGTACAGCCTGCCGTATTCCTCCACCGAGAGCGCATCTGGGATCGTGGAGCCACTGTTCTGCTGATCAACACTCAAGACTGCCCTCTCACTAAGATACAACATGTTTTCAGGGGGACGCACGTCGGCTCACGCAGAGAGCTCTTCCCTGAGCCTGCTGATGTCCCGGAGTGATGGGACTGCTGGGACTGATGGGACTGGTGGGAGTGGTGGGACTGCTGGGACTGATGGGACTGGTGGGAGTGGTGGGATGGTGCTGGCGACGTCGCGTCCATGGCGCCTTATGTCATGCGAAGGAGCTACGGATAGAGAAGGAAATCCGATCAAAGAATGCGAAATTGCGGGCGCTCTGGATGGTAGAATGTGCAGAAGCAACAGTGATGTCGTCGGCAGTCAAGAGGCCCTTCGCCCGTTTCACCGAGGCCAACGTCCCCGCTGCCGCTTGGACGGTGCAAAACGCTCGGATCGCGGATCTACACATCCGTACAGACACACTACCGCAAGTGTCCTTCTTGAATAGGCCAACGAGAATGGCGGGACGTGTGGGCGTGGACCCAAAAGGTTCCGTCTGGGCCAGCGTGCAGACCGCCCCTCGTCCCCCCCCCCCTGCGATCCAACAGCAGATTAAAGCATGGGGCTGACCAGGGTTGCCGAGGAAGTGGTTTTTGCGTCTGCCATGATAATAAAATATTGGTACATGCACAGTCTTGCAAGCACTAACCTGTGTAAGTCTAACTTCTAGCCCCGGGACTTGGAGCTTAGAAAATGTACACTGATAGCCATAGGCCCAATGTGGCGTGCTGAATGCCAGCTATCTGGTCTGTGGGACCGACTTACCGGACAGGTTTTAGTCACACAAGGGCAAGACAAAGATTGAGTACATGTTGAGACCACAAGGATGCGTCCACCCGGGTTGGCTATGGCTAAATCCCACTGCTGACACACATCATTCGCGCTCGAACGCGCCTCGGACAGGCGTCGTCGGTGGGCTTGTCTTGATCTTGGGCCGACTCTTGAAGATAGACTCGTAATCCGCGCCAGCTGAGTCGGCTTCTTTTGCTATTAATTCCTCCAGCACGACCGTCGAGTTGCTGTCCCCTGCTGCACCGTCGCCCTCATCTACCAGATCGAAATAATTCTGCCGGGCGATCGACCCAGTCCTCTGCCTGACCGCGCGCTTCTCTAAACGCTGTCGTTCGAGCCGCGCTCTCGCTTCCGCGGCTTCGAAATTGGCCATCGATCTGCGTGTGCGTGCAACAAGGTCCTCTTCCTCTGCAGCCACATCTTCTGGGGCTTCTGCTAGTCGGGGTGCCTCTGCGTACTCAGGGATGGTGGCAGGCGGAGCCGGCTTTCTTTTCGTGGGCGACCGGGAAGTAGTAGTCGCCCGCCTGCTTGGGCGTGTTGGTGAGTGATTTACTATCTCATCTTCATCGTCCAGCCCAGCGCTTCCTCCACGCACCATCGACAGGCGGGTCCGGTCTGCGAGGGAGAGTGTGTGACGTGGTCTGGGCTGTTTGACTGGCGAGGGAGAGGCGGCGCTCATAGATGCTAAGATCTGGTCTGCCTGCTGCTGTGCGGGACAAGGTAGGAGCTCTTCGGGCGACTGCGTACGGCGGGGTGGTGAGTTGCGAGGCCCCGACGACGATAGCGAAGGCGAAATGCTTCTTGTCGATGAGCGGGTAGGTAACGGTGATGAATCTTGTACTTGACGTACTAGTGGTAAGGAGCGAGGAGGCGGTGCATCCAACTCGGAAAATTGTCGAGAAATGGGGGACTCTGTAGGAAATATCTCGGTCGACTCAGATTTTGGCCGGAAAGCGGGCATGCTAGACAAAGGCTGCGGTAATTTTGGCCTTGACGGCCTTTGAGGATGCGTGATCAGGCCCGTGCCTGTCTCAGTAGATTCCCCCACTGCTTGTCGTGATGAAAAGCCCGGAGGCTCGCCCGGCAGCTGCGCTGGTATCTCCGGTGGCTCATCTTCGAGTTCGCTAAGCTCAGAGACGGGCTCGTCTCCCTCTTTCTGACGGTCGGGGGCCGGAGCCTCTTGCACAAGGTTCCTCCCCGGCTGCCAGCGGTCATTCAAGGTACGAAGGATGAGGGGCCCTGGTTTCTTGGTGGCATTTGAGAGTTCCGTTTCCATACTTTGAAGGAAACTGCTATAATCGTGACCGACCCTGGCCGCCTTGCCGGTTGTCAACTTCCGAGGACCCGTCCGGTCGAGCTGAAGAGATTCATGTAACCCGAAGGCAAGGTCGATGCCCTTCTGACGATCGAGCTCCTCGGAATCATCACCCCGAGACTGGTCGGTATTGTGACCGAACATGTCGCCACTAAGCCTTTGCCACCTGCTGAGTCTTTCCTCTTGAGCGCGTACCCGGCTGTCAAGCTGGTCAACCAGCCGGCTACCCTGACCGTCGAGCTCGTGGAGGCGGCCCGACCGTGTGCGCCTCCAGACGCGGTCAAAAGGCATATTCAAGAAGTTGTCCCTATACGTACTCGAATCGCCGGACATCAGAGCCTCTTGCCACTGTTCATCACCCGCCCAGCTGTTCCTCACAGCGCGACGAATTTCTGACTCGTCATCTCCTGGAAGACTCACGATGTGACGCCGGTCCCGAACAGATTGTCGCCGGTTCAAGATTCTTTGCTCTTTCATGTCAAGAAATTTTGCCAGGCTCTTGTACTGGACCCGGGAGGCTGCCTGCTGATCTAGCTTTCCCCTCAGAGACACCTTGTGCGCCAATATCAGGATGTCAAGCTCAGCTCGCTCCCTCCGCAGACCACGATTCTCAAGAGCCAGCGTGTGCGCGATGGCAGGAGTTGTGTTGCTATTGAGCGTCTGTTGGCCAACCACCTTCTTCAAGACTGCAGAGGAGAGGACGGCGAGGACCTCCTCCAGCCTCTCGCCCTTGCACTCGTCCAACATTGTCTTTCGTAGTATGGCATCTCGGCCCAACACGCCGTTTTTCTTGAGCTGTTCGAGGGATCGGAGCAGGGCGGCCCGTAGATTCGTGGACTGGAGTTGATCGAGGGGCGGGAAGAATGGTTTCAGTTTCTGGATTCAAGACACATTAGCACGCAGAATGGCCCCGTTCTCAAGTCATGCAGACAAACATTTCTGGCCTCGTCCGGGTCCCAGAGGACAAAGAGCTGGTACAGGGCCCACTCAACGCACTGGATCCTCTTCCTCTGGCCCTGCGCGGCATCCTTGGTAGAGGTAAATGTCGAGGCATTGATATCGGGCCAGTCAGGTAAGAGGTCGAGATCCAGCAGGTGTAGGTTCGTCAGGAAGAGTGAGACATTGGGAGCTGTTGAGTTGAATTGATGCTGGGGGGTGCTCAGGCCGGCGACGTTTGCGGCCGGAACACGTGCTGGTCCAGCGCGAGACGCAAAGGAACCTTGGTGATGTGTGGCAGCCATGACGGTCTCGATATCATTGTGGCAGAGTCAATATCAAGAGCATGCTGAGGGTGGGTGTCCTCGTCGTGTGATGGATGGCGACAGCAAGGGCAGCTTGCGACCAAGGTGGGATGTAGCGTGCCGAGTGCTGTAGTTACTGCCATGTAAACAAACCAACCCGCCATAGGGGGACGGATGGGCGCCACTAGAAGGCAGGTGGGGAGGGGGGTGGGGGGTCGCTACCCTACAGTGCCAGCAGTGCCTACTAGGCCCCTCCCCAGCATATCCCTGGATCCCTGCACCAGCTCAGAACCCAAATCCAAACGCGTGAAGTCACGTCTCATACTGTCCTGTCGAGAATCATTATCGGTTTCAAACACAAAGCCCTTTTATCATCATCGATGTTCCGTTCTACCGCTTGTAGAAAACGCTCGTTCAGAACACCTGGTATAATACAGTAGAGGCCTCTAACTTTGTTTCCCCTACCCAACGTCACGGTTTCTTGGTGTCGACACACAACAATTGCCTTGGCCATGGCCGGCCCCCGGAACTCTCGTCATGGGCATCTTCCACGGTAAAGCCCTTGGGCAGGAGGCCGTTGGCTTGTAGTCTCACCAAGAGGGGAAGGGCAAGAGAGAGGGAGAAGAGAGGAGAGTAAAACTCGGGTGCCATTCAGAAGCCTACTTATTCCACGTCGACCACCCCTCCCGTGCTCAATGCTCTCTTGACAGCTTCAGCCACCTTCACAGCAGCCAGCCCGTCTTCTCCAGTGCATGCTGGCTGGCGCTCGCCCCTGAGCACACCCACTACGTTGGCGACTTGTAGCTCAAATGGCACCTTTTCTCTCTCTTCTTCTGACAACAAGTCCTCCAAGACCTCCGTGACCTCTGTCACTTGGCTGTGCCATGACTTCTCGTGTCCGTCACCGTAGAAGGATCTTTTCAGGTCTGGAAAGCTAAGAGTCCCTGCTGTGCCAAAGATTCGATAAACGTCCCGGCCCGTCTGTGGTATCAGTGGGTTCTCTCCAGTGCCCATCTCAAACGAGTGCGGACTGACTACCGCATCGCTCAGCACAAAGGTAGCGACCACTCCGTTGTCAAAGTGCAAAAGGATGGCGCCACCCTCCTCCGCATCATAGCCACGCCGTTTCGGTGCTTCAAAGGCAGCCACACGCTTGACCTTGCTGTCCAGGAGATAGTGAAGTACATCAATATCATGGATCAGGTTGATCATCACGGGTCCACCCGCCTCACGGGTGCGATGCCATTCCGTAGGTTCATCAAAGTACACCTGGGGCTTGTGCAACGCCCACAAGCCAGACACCGCCGTGATGAGGCCGAGCGACCGCTCCTCGCTGGCCAGTATGCGCTTCGCGGCGACCACGTACGGGTTGAAGCGCCTGTGGTGGCCCGTCAGGAGGTGCAGGTCTTTTGCGGCGGCGTGCGCAATGAGGGCTTGTCCGCTGGCGCTGTCGGTTGACAAGGGCTTCTCGCAGAGGACATGAATACCCGCCGAGAGGAGTTGGGTTGATAGGTCGGCGTGCGTGTCGTTCGGTGAGCATACGATGGCGACATCTGGTTTGCTCATGGCCGATTGGACCATGGCCTGCACCGAGGGATAATACCTAGTCCCCAGCCGTATAGCTGTCTGGATTGCAGTCGGGCTAGGATCAACGATGCAGGCCAGGGAGGCGTCCGGGTTCTTCTTGACAGCCGATGCATGACGGGGCCCTATGGCGCCAGCACCGATGATAGCGATCCTAACAGGTTGGCGTGAGTCCGTATCCATATTGAAAACAACCAGTCCGAGGTCTTAGGCTTTGTCACGATGTCAGACGTGAGACTCGGGAACAATGAACAAGGTGGGAGACATTGTTTGTGCTCTGCGGGGAACCGTTCAGCCAAGGTTGTCCAAGTAAATACAGTGGCACGAGTGGATAGGAACATCTAAGTACTGGCAATAGCCGAGGGAGTCAGGCTGCGGGCTCTGAACATTAACCAATTCTATCTTAGCCAGGAACTCAGCTGACTCGATCATCAGATCTGGACCACCTTTGCCATGATGTCTTGCAAAATTGACGAACAGAAAGGAGGCTTGGTAAAGAAGAAAAAAATTAATAATAATAATAATAATAATAATAATAAATTAATAAAATAAAAAACAATGCCACTACCTATGATGCAAGTCTCCTCCTTTAACATAATAGAGCTTCAAAGCTTTGTGTAAGGAGAACAATGCCTCGTACAGTTGTACAGATCCATGTTTCCATTATTAGATCACCCCGTCTTTTCAATAACTTTATACACTGACAAAGATAGTGTTAAGAATAGACCACTCTGTTCTTGTGGAGGAAAGAAGAATGCGATTGTGTTCTTGATCAAGAGCTGAACAGAGATAAAAAGGTTCGATCCGTCGCCCTCCCGGTAAGAAGAAAACCACACCATCGACCCTCTATTTCTCATCGCTTCTCTTTCTTTAGCATCTTATTTATCTAACAATACTTCCCACATCATACACAAACACGCCATCATGTGTCAGGAAGCCACTTGGAAGAATGTCTGCCCCGGCTGCGAGGAGACACACCAGTTTGAGAGGAGGCGCAAGGTCGAGCGCGGGTGGTGCGCCTACGCCCACCATGTGCGACAATTTGGTGCCTGCGGGCGGCTAGCGCAGACCGTGGCTCTTTACGCTGGCAACATTGAGGCTTTTGCAACTCGGCACCATCTGGACTCGGACGATTGGGCTCTAGTTGAGCGCTTCAGGTAGGTTGAGAAAGGAGAAAAGGACACAGAGAAAAGGAAGAGAGAGGAAGAGAAGAAAAAAACCCCAAAAGACCAAACCAAAGAAAACAAAAATCCAGAGAAAATCACAGCATGTCGCTTAAACCCATGTCAAACGTTTGACATGGTCATGAGCGGGATTCAAAGGACTAGAGTGAACATGCAGGTACGTTCATACTATGTGATGAATTCTCACATGTACTAGGCCCTAACCTTAGCCTTCCTGAAGATAGGTAAGAAGTCAACATAGTTACTCCCCTGATTCTGCAAATACGGATACCTTTTGGTTTTTATCCCATAATATAATTTCTAAGTAGTAGTTGCCATAATCAATACGCCATCCCCACTCGCCTCCCCCGACTTACCACGACTAATAACTCGCCTAGTGACTTATGTATACTACCGACCTTTCAAAATGCTACAGTGAGCTATGCCCTATGACAGATTTATTCTCATGATTTCCACTTTCCAGGGCTATTCGACACCTCAGATACGTCATCCGGTTTGCTAGAATTTGAGTAACTGTCACTAAGAAATTACTGGATCACTAACATTCCCGATTGGTTCTGACTAGACATATTGTTTTACGGCGATTTGAGCGCCCCGCATGTTCTCTCGAGTGCCGTCTACTCAGGCCACGGCTGACTCCGTGTTAACACGGCAGTGACTCGGTGAGCGTAGGGCCTGTACAGAAAATCTGAAACTGGCCAAAAGCTCTGCGCTTGTAAGGCTGTCTTGACAGGCCGAAGACTATGAAGACCATAAAATGAGAAATGCAGCCATGGACGGGATACAATAACATAAAACAGATGCCGATATCACTTTACGGGTGGAGTTAGCTCTACTGGTCAATTAAAAAACCAGCTGTCAGCCAGCTGGCACCAGCAGGGTCGACGGCTTGAAATACCCGCTTTGCTTGAGATGTATTATCGCTTCGCAAAATTTCAACCTTGAATCACGAGGCCCGTTTCCATCAACTTAAATTCACCACTAAACACCATGGCGCTTCAGAAGTCCAACTTCAGGGTTCCGAAATCCGCGGGCGAGCACGTCACTATCTCGATTGTCGACACACCATGCGCAGCCGAGGGCCTGTCACTCACAACTTGGAGCTCAGCCGGCATTCTTTCAAATCTACTCTACAAGCTAGACGTTGACAAGTCTCAATTCGGACAAGAGGACACTGGTTACGCTATTCTCGAGCTCGGCGCCGGCACTGGCCTGAGTGGTCTATCTGCCGCAACAATATGGGGCATGAGGGCGCTGCTGACAGATCTGCCAACCATCGTCCCTGGCGTGCAGGCCAACGTGGACCTCAATACCGATACTCTTCGGGACCATGGCGCATCAGCGGCCTGCGGGACGCTCGATTGGACGCAGCCTGATAGGATACGTCTTCATTCTACCGGCCAAGAAGACGCGGGCAATTTCACAGTAGACGACGTCAATGGGTTTCCCATAATACTTGCCGCCGATACCGTGTACACAGAAGAACATCCAAAATTGTTGAGCCAAACTATCCTCAGGTGTCTTCGGCGCTCTCCACAGTCTAAAGCGATTGTGGTGTACGCCATGAGAGTCGCATATATTGATTACATGAGAGAGTTTTGGGAGCTCATGGAGGCTGGAGGGTTGGTCGCGGAGCAGGAAGGCAGGGAAGAGATTGACTTCCGAGAATGGGATGACGAGAAACTACACGAGTGGAGCGTGTGGAAATGGAAAGATCTCTGATATGAAGATGCATATAGAATACTACCGTGAGAACATAACCGGGGATCGGAGCGTATGGGTTTCAATCGAATGCAAGTTCATGAAACGCATGTGAATTATATGACCATGAGGATGATAGATAATGTACTATGCACTCCTGGGACACTTTATCGTATCTCAGATCCTTCCATTTGTTCCGACTTAGCCTGGATTGGTTTTACAATGGAAACGCTACTTGCATAGTTACAAAATACTTTTCACGCACTCAAGCATGCTCAAGTAGTTATCCTAGATACCATTATGTGTCTGTTCTGTCTTATTGAACATTGGGGTGCTTCCTGAATTCACGGCTATGATTTTCTAGACCCGAAAGGTCGTAATTGTATCACTAAAAGGAAAGACGAGAAGCTCTATTGTGCGATATATTGGAATCTATGTTGTGTTACAAAAATGTGTGTGGCATCTTAATGATTGGTCTGAATCCCATTCCATGAGCCCCTCGTCTCTCACCTATGCAAGTCTCGTACTTGTTATTAGTTGATACATCGACCAGGTTCAAAGTTTGACTCGTGGCCGATCTTTAAAGCCTCTTTCATTCCTTGAAGGAGTCCGTGATGCTTGCCCTCCTGTTCAACAAGGTCTTTCCTCAAATTCTTTTGCCTCTTCGCATCCTTCACATTCTCCGTTGCACTGTCTTTTTTAGTGTCTTGCCAGACTCTTGCAACCCATAACGCAACCATCAGGTCCAAGTGTGGCTTGTCCAGAGACACAACAATCTCCAGCTTCTCCTCGCCGAGGGTTTTGTCTGCCTCAGGTGTCTCGAATGCGATAAGCTCACCGCCACCATCGTGCCACTCCAGTCTTCCCTTCTTGTACCTGGCGTGATAGAGAAGTCGCGGACGGTTTGTCTCGTCGTTGGAGATGACATCGAAAGTGTTCTTTATGCCCGAGATCCCCATGGATGTTTCTTTGCGCAGTTGAACGCCACTGAACTGATCATGCTGTTGATCACTGACGATGACTACTCGTTCCTGCCCCCTGAACACCATCTCTGCCTCGCGAATGTGATAGAGACTATCGCTCATATCGACTATCTTCAGGGTACCATCTTTCTCCAGCTGCCGTGTGGCTGACACTTCGACCAGGGACAGGCATGGTGTCACAGCGTGGACATCCAGTGGCCTCGAGAGCTGATACAATGGTCTCGCCCCTGAGATAGGAGGTCGGATGGTGATTGTCTGCGGTACAATCAAAAGACTACCGGGGGTGATGGAGAACGGAGGAGGTGGACGCGAGTTCGATGCTAGGCCACTGTCTTCAAGTAGGTCCTCATCCATCTGCTCTATCTCTGGTGGCAAATCTGCAACGTCGCCCAGATTGCCAACACAGGCAGCATACGATGGGGGCGACCCCAAAGACTCAGCATTAAAGTTAATAGAAAACATTTTACAAGTTTGAGAACTGAGGATTGCGAATGTCTGAGGTAGGAGGATAGAAAATGCAGGAGAATTGACGTGAAAATTTGGCTGTGAGATGTACTTAAGTAGCCCGCGATCGAAAACGCCAGATGGCAGCATGATACAACATAAATCGGCATCAATTTGGCGAGTTTCCGGTGGCCTGAGGATGCCATTATGCGAGGACCCGGCCGTCAGCTCTGCGCCTCTGCCACCCCCACACTGGAAGAGCCCCGGTTTTGCGTAGGCCGTCATTCAAAGCAGGAAGAATCCGGCTGCGCCAGCGGCTCCGTCCGACTGCTGTTTGTATTTACTTAAAATACAACAAGGCACCGTCAGCATGACAACAGAATCGTCCCGCAATAATTTGACAGAAATCAGCTTGGTGAAGCATAAAAATGCCTCGCGTTGCCTAGCGTTCCAGGTGTTCTGTGCGAGAGCCGGTAAGCCACTAGCCCCCACTATCACCAGGCACCCTCCTAGATGACCTCACCTAGCCAGCTGGTTCTTCCCTCCGTTCTTTTCTTTTCTTTCCTTCCTTTCTGTGGCGCATCAATCTTTTATGACTGCTCTTCGGTAACACTTGCATGAGAACTGTGCTGAGGTCATCCAATACAATTAATGAAGCAGCGAGACAGATACCGGAGCAAGTCGTTTCAGCGTCGGTCTCGTATTGACAACCATGATAAAGAATGCATACAGCATTGCACAAGAAAACGTATCTGGCTAAAGTTGCGTAATTACATGTACGAGCACACTGTTACCTGCTGTGATAGCCTACCATGTATTTGGGAAACTATAGAGATTATATGATGAGACGTAATTATGTACACATGAGAATATCAAGAGAGTTATTGATCCTAAACGCTCAACAACAACTCAAGAAGCTTGGGGAAATTTGGAGTGCTAAAGCCACGTCAGTAATTAATTATATGATCATCATGGGACCACCACGAGACTTACCCAAGTCCACTGACAGGATCCCACCCTGTAGATGCGATAAAGCCAGTTGAATCACAGTTGGGATTGCTACCTGTGGTGACATCGTAGAAGACCTCAGGATGAGAATACTATTTGGGAATCAGCATTTGTGCCACAGAACAACCGATGCAATAACGATGAGTTCATTCGTTGCGTAGAAGTTGGGGGGGGATTCTTTCCTTACCAGAATCTCATTGACGAATCCGATTGTGGTCTTATTGGCTGCCAGGCGGTGCTCATTCACCAAGGTAAGCACCGAACCCCAGATCGGAGAGGACAAGCTGGTACCGGAGACCGTGTACCAGTCTCCCTCTGTGAAGGTGACGTAGTAAGCACCTATAGCACTGACGTCTGGATATCCTCGGCCGCCGATGTGGTAAACACCATCGCCCACATCACTGAAATTGGTACCCGCCTCCTCGTAACCAGTGAAGTTCAATGAGACCTCGTCTAAATAGGTCGAGATGGCGCTCGTCTGCCACGATGGAGCATCAAAGTAGTTGGAGAAACCACCGCCGGAAGCAAATGCGGTAGTGGAGACCTCGATGGGTTTGGCGCTGGTGTCGTTGTTTGGGAACTCTAACTGAGTACTTCCCACAGCGAGAACATAGGGGCACGTCGCGTCCGCGTCCGGGTAGAAAACTGTGCTATCCGGTCCTGCACAGCCAGAGGCGTAGCCAAAATCTCCTGGGTAGGAGCCCACGCCGTAGTCTCCGGAGGACATAACAACGGTAGTGCCTTGCAGGCCAAGCTTCATTATCTCGTTGCACTGCCGCTCCAGGTAAGACGCTGGTAAGTCGCCCTCACCTCCTCCATAAGAGATAGAGATGACGTTCGTCGGTTCGTAAACTCCACATTGCAGCTGACCTTTATAGCCGCCAGGGTTGGGATCGGGATACACAGGGTCCAAGCAGTCCGCCTCAGTGCAGTCGCCCGTCTCGCCATAGGCGCTGTAGGTGCAGTAGCTCCCGTCCAGAGCATCGAAGAAGGTGTTGTAAAAGCCGAGGTACGGGGTGGTGAGGGAAGTCTGGTTAATCTCGTAATATTGGTCATCCGTCTGGAACAACACGGTGCCCTGTGGCCAGATCAACGGCCACGATGCCTGGAAGTCCAGGTCAGACTCCACACCGGTGTCCTCCTCTGCAAGACCCGCGGATTCGGCAGAGCCTACAGCCCCATCGATCAGTTCCTCCTTGGGATAGGTACCGTTTGGAATGTACGGGTGAAGAGTGCTAAAGAAGACGTCCAAGTCATATTTGCCGTAATGGTCGTCGAGTGACTCGAAAATGCCCAGCTCGTTTCCGGGTGCCGCAAGCGTGTTGTTCGGGATGCTGTACTGTGCTCTGATGCAGTCCGTCGTCACAAGAGTGTCACAGTTCTCGGGAGTCAGGAGCGCGGTGGTGAAGTTAGGAATCAGCTTGGAGGGCTTTTCCTCAACCTTGAAGACGGTGGACTTGTAACCACGCTTCACAGGGGTCTCCATGGGTTGCCGCTTGTGCTTCGCCTTCTTCAGCTCACGGGGATCAGGTCGCATTTTGATGCCGGGGGTGATATAGTCGACATGTTCTTGTACGTCTTTGGGCAGGTGGTACTCATCCACAGCGACATTCTTGGTCCCTGTGGCGACGTCGGTGAAGACGTAAAAGTCCGCAAAGAGGATGCTTTCAACTTCGTGGGCTTGAGCATCGAATTGGATCCACTGCTTATTGGCCGAGAGGGACAGTCTGTCGGCTGAGATGCCATTTGCGGTGAGCCAGTCCATGACCTAAACAACTTCACCTTAGCGAGAAGGTTCTGGGTGTATTTGAACAACTCAACGCTGGTTCAGAGACAACCTACAGCGGCAATGCTTGTCTCTGATGGTGCAAACATATCAATCACCTCCTGTGCAGTCAAGTGCCTGCCAAAGCGTGGCGAGGCCGGGTTCGATCTATCAGGTACACAATTAGGTATTCAGCCGATTATAAACGCCGCTTGATCATGTGCTCAGAAGATGACCTACTGCTCGCGAAGCATCAGAGCGCCTTGGTCGACATTCCTCTGCTTCAGCCCAATACGCATGGGCAGCAGGGCATTCCGTGATACCTTGGGACCTCGCTTCCACTTTCGTCCCCATTGCGGCAATTGGCGTTCATGCAAGGCGTGAGAAGCTGGAATGTCGCGCCTAGTGACCGCATCGTGTCGCCTGGGCACATCGTGAACAGAGTGAGACAGCGGACTAGCGTGTACGATGGCGAGACCACCCGCGAGGACGGTGCTTAAGTTCCGGAGCAACATGGCGTATTGTAGGGTAAAAGATCACAACGGTACTCTGCTCGTCCATAGCAAGCAAGGGAAGAAAAGAAGAGCAACCAGGAACCCCAAAAGGACGGGCCACCCTCTTATAGTTAAAAGAGTTCAAGGTGGTGGTGGCTGTAGATGCGAATAATGCCTGCGCGCAGGGGAAGAACCCAGATGCGGGCCCTGGTCCTCACATATAACGAGCAGCGAGATAAAGTTCACACGAAATGCAACCTCAACGCCTTGAAGCCCCACGGAACCCCCGGGTTGAGACTATGTCAGTGCTCAGGGTAATCTGCCCTCTGTAACAAATTAATTTGACCTGGCTCTCAAGGCAACGGCTTGCCTGGTCTGGTCCGATCAGCCGGTGATATGCATTGATGTACTATAGTACTATGTATGACACTGAGGCGCCAGATAGCCTACAGCGGTCGAACGGCCGATTTGCCTCTGTTGGGTCGGTCGCCGCCAGCCTCGACCCACAGGCCCTGGTGCATCATTCTGCCTATCAATCACCCATTTGGGCCTGCCTAATTTGGCTTGAGTCCAACCGTTGATCTCGGCAGGGAAGATACAGAAGCTCGATAGCTCCCAAGGAGCTGCAAACTATAACTGCTATGGTACTAGGTAGGGTAGTATTGCCCCTGCCCAGGCCGGGGGGCTGGGCCTTGAGAACAGCCCAGAGCAGTGTTGAATGTCAAGGGTATGTGAAGCTAGTATTCTAATCAGCAGATCCAGCACGTCAGTAAGGAACCTCCGGAACTGCTAAGCCGAGACCTACAAAATACCGCGCTTGAAAGCAGCTCAGCTCTTCAGCTTTTGGCATTCGAGGGAACGAGTTCTGAATATGACGACTCCTCTGTCTCTAGTATACAATTCTCACAAGCGACTCTGCATCAGGAGGCGTGAATGCATAAGAGTTTCTTTCGCCTGAGGCTAATTATGGTTGAGTGACTACTTACTACTCTTGGCACCGCAGTCTGATTTCATTGTTTAACGCATACTGCACCCTTTCTTCTCCCTCAAATAGGCTTGTGCAAGCTATAAATCATCAATGAATAAAGCCCATTTTGAAGAAGTGAACATTGCTCTCAGTATCTTTTCTCTGGATAGAAAATAATGATGGCAATAGAAGGCCAACAAAGTACAAGGCAGCTCGGGTGGTCCCGTTTTAGATCTGCGCAGAAACTTTGCAAATGACTGGAAAAATTGTGTTATGTCAAGTATCTACCCATTTATGTGGGTATAGCACTCAGAATTTACAGAGTATCCTTCTGGATTCGATTGAAAGGGCATATGTATGTTGAGTACGACAGACCACAACGGACCACGACGGATCATAGCCATCTCAGAGACCAAGGCCAAACAGCAGCATTTGTAAAGGAAGTTTAGCTACCTTCTCAATTTCGATTCCGGGGTAATGTTCTTTTAACTGCACTTCTAGAGCTCAACAGCCGAATTTGCAGAGTTGGGTTATCGACTCCCTTAAGGTCTATCTGACCGAATATGCGCTGGCAGGAAAGCGTCAAATGGCCCAGCCATCGACATTGTGATGCAATGCTTAGTAGGAAGAGGCGATAGCAAGCCTAAATTCAAATAGGATAGGCAGAGATTAGCAATATAGAAAAATAACTTGGCATCCAATGAAAATGTTGAGGTGTGGCAGAAGCTGACTGCTATTACAAACGAACCTCGTATGATGTTCTTATTTACCACCGGGCACGTTGTAAGTCGCTGAGTGTTGCAACGAGATTGTCCCGCATCCTCCATACTCCTGACTTATCATAAGTGACTAGAACACGGCATTGTTCCTCCAGTGACTCTTTGTCATAATTCTATAAGAAACTATGTTCCATGCCTAATCTTCACGTGCTTGGAAGGAAACGGGTTTTACACTTTTGAGCCTCGAGGCTAATCATTTTTATTGAGGGTCGCAGGGCATTTGGTACATGAGGTTCGAAGACTGCCAGGATGAAGGAGATCAAGCGTCAATCCAGAGCTGTTTCTGGTCGGTATCATTGTCGAGTAAAAAAGACGATCGCCAGTCTCTCAGAACTGGCTGCACCTCTATATTTTCCCACAATCATCTACACGCACTTTCTCTGCTTCCTATATAGTTGACATACGCGCTGTTCCCCTACTTATCGAACGTCGACAACATGAAATTGGCACTTCATAAGAAAGACTGGGAGCAAATCACAACGAAAGAAGGCAACCGATACCACTACGGCGCATATTATCTCGCCATTCTATAGCCAGTGTGTATTGTACAAGTGTATACGGTTGATCTATTTGAAGTAGAGGTACTATATATGACAAGAATCATAGTCAGAAACGCTATAGGCGTTTACGAGTTGGTAGCATTAAGGTGGGCGTATTTTCCAATCTTCGCAAGTGTCCACTTGGCGGCGGTGGTCGAGTAGTCGTTGTCATAAGCTGTATGAAGAGCCAGAAAGTCGCCGACGGCAGGTGAGCAAACCGAGTCACCATAGTTACACCAGTCACCAATGATATCACCGTAACGGCCGTCGAGATGTTGGATCTGGTATGGGAGGCGAGGATATTTCTGTGGGATGCCGCGGAAGTGAATTAGCTGGATGGCTGTATACAAGATGGGTTCGGGGACAGACACTTACGCCAGTAGCATTCCACGGAGTTTCACCAAAGTCATAGCGCTCATAAGGCACGTGGCGGGGATTTCCAAAGAATATGTTGGCAATGACTGCGTAGGAAGTGGTGTTCAGTATCATCCAATGCTCAGCGCTGCGCTAGAGAATGGCATTGGTCTCACTTTTCTTTCCATTTGCCTCTGAAATCAGAGGTTGTGTTGCATTCCCAAGATACTCTTGCCCGCCACCACCGGCGAGCGCATCGCCGACGATCAAGCAACCCTGGGAGTAAGATCCCAGCACGATCTTGCTGTCGGGACAGGCTTCAGCGTACGCATTGACCTGGGCTCCCGCAGCAGCACGGCCGATGAAGTAGCTATCTGTTTCGGTCTCGTTGGTCGCAGGGTAGATGATGTTCTCGTAATTTGTAGTCACGGTCATGTTCGCCGCGACTGACTCAAACACGTCGTAAGGGAATCCGGGATAGGCCGAAAGGCTTCCCCGAGCGACCATGAAGTGGACATCAACACAGTCCGTGCTGTTTTCTAAAATGGCTGAGACGATGGGGACTTGCGCAAGCAAATTCACACCGATGGCGGCGAAAACAGCTTGGGATACCATTGTGAAGAGGCTTTTAGTGAGGTTGGGTATGCTGAGGGCGTGTGATGGCAGCAGCAAGCGTTTCCTCGTGCTCTGCAAACTGATCGGCCGCGAGATGGCTGCACGTTGACCTTTTTGAGATTTAATCATGTGGATGGTATGATATACGTGAGCAAGTTTGGAACAATTTTCAGGAGGATTTTGCCGCTTAAGCGACTTTAATGTCGAGTAGGCCCGAGATCTCCGAGGTTGCCCCTTAATCCATACAGAAATACAACGATGTCATAGTAACATTGAAAGCTAGCACATCAGAACACAGCCACCCCCCCCCCCCCCACCCTTTTCATGACTACTAAAGCAGAATGCTCTAAGACCTTTTACGCGCTGTGGTAGCAACTCTGCAATTCCAGGCCAAGATGGCAAATTGACCCAATTCGATGTTGAAAATCTCAGAAGTCTGCTCAGCCCCGCCTTTTAAGAGGACGGATTTCTAAATCTAAGCGTCCGAAGGTTACAAAGCCGATTAAATTCTTTGAAAACTCGCCGTTTGAGACTTGTTCAGAGTTGATGATTTGCACAGCTAGTTAGCGAAAAATCTAACGAAGTAACAGTATTGAATAATCTAATAGCGAAGGAGCGGTAGAGAGATATGAGGTTGAATCAGTTTTCGCGCTGTGAAGTTCCCCAATGCGCCTGTTGATCAAGAACGAGTTGGCATTGATCAATCATCCCAGTCACGCCATTGCAAGCGGTCATTGCATGTCCTTGGAGATTGGTAAGAGTTGCGTTCAAATGAAGACGAAAAGAGCGAAGTTGCGGAGGTAAACTCTGAATTCACGACGCTCCTTCTGCTCTGCTCTTCTTCCGTATGAATATCACTTGACTAAAGCATACCTGAGAGCCGCAAATCAATCTAATCAGGAGGAACTGGCTGTGTTAGAATTTAACATTCCCTGAATTCTCTATAAACAGACTCACTGGTGTTTTCAAACCCTCCCCCCTCCCCCCAAAAAAGGACACGTGTGTCTCAAAGTCGTCTGTATAGGAACCTCAAACACTGTGCTAAGACTGGTCTTTGGAGCTAACCCTGTCTATGATGTTTACATTACGATGCTGCTACAATATTGATTTTCTTAGTAGCTTATCAATGTGTCATAGATTTCACAGCAATGTATTTACGAGAACTAAGCTTTGAGAAGTCTTTTTATAGGAAAAAAACTTGTATGTGTGTCAGATGGGATTATATAAGGCAAACATGACAAAGTCTTTTCTTCTTTTCTCAGATGATTATACAGCAATCAAGTTGAGGCTTAAACAACTGAATCTGACTAAAAGTGCTGATATGGCTAGACAGCCCTTTATACGGAATAGCTGTGCAATCGCTTCGGCAGCTGAAGCACCTGGGCTAAGCTAGCCAAACATAAGGTCCAAACAGCCCTGACAATTTGCTAGTATGAATACATATAGCTTCACACAATCGCTCACTTGTTTGTTGTCTTTTTTGACTCTTAGATTTCACATGTATGTAAAAGCCTGGATGCATCAACACACTAATAATTAGAGCTATATGCTAAATTAAGACAAGAAACTAAAGAACTCAGGGCAAGATTTCCATGTATAAAACTCGCTTCCTTACCTATCTCTCTCTAATTTTGTTTGTTCACAACTAATTACAATTCCTTACCACATATTTTGTTTGATTGTTACCTCTTGCCCATCATTGTTCCCGAAAATAGCATCAATGTCTTTAATGACAGTTGGCGAGATATGTTGGGACTGCTTGGCCGCAGAAATTCGGTTGATGATCCTCGAGGCCTTACTGCATGATGGGTGCACTGTGTCGCGAGAGTGGCAGACGATGATCGAGCGGCACAACTTCGCTCGAATCAAGTTGACACTGTCACGCCTCGCCGATTTCGGCTCATTTCCTTTACGAAATCGGGCGTTCGTTCGCTACATATGGTTTTTCTTGGAGCTCCAAGAATATGATTGCACCGAATGTGCGCCTCCAAGTACAGGCTTCAGCAGCGCGGACGATACACTCATTACTACAGCATTACAGGACCTGTTCTCAACTCTCAGCGCGTGGGAGCCAAACGGCGACCTGTTACTCGATATCAGTATGCACTCACCCAGCGACTCAGAACATTGGTTTCGATATCTGACCTTTAGGCCTGATATTCCTGAGGAGGAGTGCGTCTGGAATTG
Organism: Cryphonectria carpinicola; assembly: GCA_014849955.1. Lineage (NCBI taxonomy): Eukaryota > Fungi > Ascomycota > Sordariomycetes > Diaporthales > Cryphonectriaceae > Cryphonectria > Cryphonectria carpinicola. Next base: position 37,876 of record JACWRQ010000161.1, on the reverse strand, counting down.
ATGCGAAGAGCATACGATACTAGCCAAAGTTGACGACCACCGACATGATTGGGCTGTTGCCAGTGAAGACTCCAATCGGACCGACAAAGCTATCCACAAAATTTTTGATGAAATCATGGGCGAAGGACCGTTCGGTGATGACGAACAGGAAAATCAGTGGTGGCGACAACTGCCATCAATCCCGGCAGTAACAGGTGTTCTACGTCAAAAGAACCGCCGACGATGGAAGCCGACCGCGCTTGCACATCTGTGGGCCCGCCTTCCCAGGCTCCAGGAGATCCACTACGAGCCATGGAGGGAGTGGTATTCCTGTCATCAGGAGCTTACGGACAAATGTGAGCACTATTGCGGCAGTTCATTATTCTCTGCTATGTATCTCGTTTCTTTGTTGTTGACTCAAGGTGATTACTTATCCACTAACCCTCGTCTTTGATGTAGCTTACCTATCGGTTTTTCAGTCGCTCGCTTCCAACAAATTACGGAGACTCTTAATCTTCGAGAATTTCAATCAACAATACCCACTTAGTTGTTTTGAGTGCAAACCTATTCGAACCCCGACTTTTGCTGTCAGTCAAATGGTCGCTAACGCCAGTCTTAAGCTTGAGCACCTCTCGGCATCGTTCATAGTGGATGCCAGCTATTTCTTCCGTGCTCACGAACCTTCCTGGGAATGGCCCAACCTAACTTGTCTTGTCCTTACTTCACGACTACTCACGCCCACTGAGAGCCCGAAAGAGGTCGACAACATGCTCCAGGCAGCGGCAGCAGCAGCCATAAAGATGCCAAAACTTAAAACAATGGAGATATGGAACGGAGGAGAGGGACTGGCGTCGCTCTTCAGATACTAATCAATTGGGGGCGAGCAGCCTGCTGTTCTAGTCTGGAGTGGCACATGGGATTTTGTCCTGCATTCTCGTGTGATCCGGGCCTGGGAAGCTGTCACACTCGAACATGGTGGCTGCGGATCCACTATTTTCAAGGAGATGCTGGATGTTGGTATTGTTAAGTCTCATGGTGACGCAATCCACTATTTGAAGCTTTCAAAGCCGGTAGTTCGGCCTGTTTCATTATATCAGATTCGGATGGAGCATGGGATTCGGGAGGTGGTGCATAACCTGTAGCTTCACTCCTCCTACGAAACCTCGGGTAAGATGGATGTGTTTTGCTAGGAAGACAGGCAAGAAAATTATTACATGCAATGAATATTTCGCAGATATGCCCAAAATCTTGCGAATGCTCTGCGCTGAACATAGCGCAGCCAGTGCCAAAAAAACCCCCCCCCTTTCTAGAGTGATACTGGCTGATGGGTATGCTCAAAAGGTCGATCCAAGCATGGTATCTTTGCAGAGCTTAGAGGATGCAGCGGAATTTGTGGCAGGAACGCTGCTCAATGATGAACCGTCTGTGGACGAGGAGAGAGAAGCTATCAAGAAGGTCTTGATTCAGGCTCGAGCAACCTGTACTGACAAAGCCCTCTTCATTGGCACAGATGGCATCGTCGTGCTGACTGCAAGACCGGCACGGCAGGGTGATCTGGTGCGTGTTCTTCTTGGCTGTGGCAACCCGATGTTGCTGCGACCGGTGGCTAATGCACAACACGTTGTTATCTAGGATTGCTTTACACCCGACGGGGCCGATGAGGAAATAATTCTGGGCCTGTTGCCTCGAAACTTGGAAGTGGTCGCTTTGGTTGAGAAACCGTGGGATTTTCGAGACGTTGCGACTGGAGAGGTCTTGATTGAAGATCCGCGCTTCGCCTCGCGAGTACCAGCTACCGTATCTGGTGGGCCAGCGATACTGAATATTATGGAAATATCCAGAGTTGCTGTTCAATAGAGGCCTGAATATTCGGTTTTTGAATTTGTTTAAAAAAAAAATACGAAACCGTTCCACTAAACTTGGTATACTACGGCCCATTGCAAGCTCTAGGGAGTACACGGAATTCTTTCGTATATTTCAATCTATATCCTAAGAAGCTTTCTCAATTGTTAGCCAGGGGATGGAACGGCTAAAGAATTAATAGAATGGATGCCGAGGGCGAAAGCGGTTGAGATATCCTTCCTCTTCTTTCCTTCCCTTTTTCGCTTTCTCTTCTTTCCTTAACATTCTTGCGCCGGTTCTGTCTCAGCTTTGAGTCGCATGAGCCCTGAAGCTGGCATGTCGACATAGACTGTCAATCGGGTGCGATGACCTCCGAGGGTCTCTTTTCATCGCATAAAGGTGCGCACAAGTGGGTGATCTCGGTTCTTTTGCCGATTTCTTTCCTTTTCACTTAGATCCCCAAACCGATGACAGAGGGTCTGGCATGCGAACGAGATCATTAGTTGGCGTCAAAAATTCCTTCAGCGCCTTGCTTCATATTGACCTCTCAAACCCCAGGTTGGGCGAATATCTAGGCAGTAGTTATAAGCCGATATGACTGCCGCACAAGTACAGGTCACTACAGTTCTCGCCTCGGCTATTACGTTGTGATATGACGATGTGATACCTGGTGACCGCAGCTGGCATGTGATATTACGGGCTAGAGACCCGCTCCACCAGGCGATCTTTCGTCCCATGTCACAGGGGAAGTCATTCCATAAAAGAGCCCAATGGTGGGCTTCTGGGGAACCTTGACACGAGCACAATATTTCCGTGATATCAACATCAAGAGCTCTCCCAAGAATCGAAAACAACCGAACACGATGCCGTACATCATAGGCCTCAACAGTGGCAGCTCATTTGACGGAATTGATGCAGTCTTGTGCAAGATCGACTTCGCGCCCGACGGCCACCCCACACGCCCAGTTTACATTGACGCACTGACCGTGGACTGGCCAGAAGATCTCCAGGCACAGATATTGTCTGCATTCAGCAACTCCCTCACCATTTTCGAGCTCTGCCGTCTGAATTATGCTGCCGGTGCTGTCTATGCCGAGACCGCCAATGCCCTGATGAAGGAGGCGGGGCTTAAGCCTGAAGATATCGAGGTAATTGGTTATGACGGCCAAACCGTATACCAAGAGCCTGCAGAAAAAGATCTCATGGATAAATACAGGCGAGATGCCACGGCTGGTCTCGTGGAGCGGTGGACGAAGGGCGGTTTTCCTTGTGGCCTCTTTATTGCTGAATCGGGAGTCGTCGCCGCTCTGACACAAGTGACAACAGTCACACAGTTTCGGCCCGTGGATCACGCGTTGGGGGGCTCAGCTGCTCCACTGATGCAGTATCTCGACTTTGTGGCCTTCCGCGACAATGCGCCCATCGCAACATTGAACATTGGCGGCATTGCGAACTTGCAGCTGGCTCATGCGGATCGTCGCCAGATGATGGCTTTCGATACCGGCCCAGGAAACGTCATGATCGACCACGTGGTCAAGGCCCGCACTGGCGCTCTCTACGACAAGGATGGCGAGCTGGCCGCCAAGGGCACAGTCATACCCGGTCTTCTTGAACGCCTACATGCTCACCCATTCTTCAAAAGGACTCCTCCACGGTCCGCGTGGCGGCTAGATTTTGGTGCTGATTTTGCCGACAATATCCTGGTGCAGTACAAAACAGCATCGACCGAAGACCTCGTGGCCACTTTGACCGCCTTCACCGCGGAGTCGATCCGAAATTCTTTCGTGGACATAGTCATGAAAAAATCACCAATCAAGCAGCTCATCGCCAGCGGCGGCGGAACCCGTAACAAGACCTTGCTCACTTGGTTGACGGACTTGATGGCAAAAAGCGGTGTGGATGTTGTCCTCAGCGACGCCTATGGACTCCCCGCGACGTACAAGGAAGCCATCAAGTTTGCGACACTCGGTTTCGCCATGAAAAATCAGCTTGCCAATAACATTCCCGCCGCTGGTGGTGCTTCCTCTTACGCCATTCTGGGCAAGCTATCTTGGGCGCCAAGGCTGGCGAAAAATGCTGGGCCGTTGGACGGATTGTAGGGAATTGATGGGAATAATAGTCTATAATGATTACGAGGTGCATTTTGTGGGGGATTTTTATGTCAAGGACCTTTCGTTTGGGTATTAGCAGTCAATAATAATGAGTCAGTGAACAGTATAGTACATGGGCCAAGGATATGAGACGATATGGTGCTATTATATATGTCTCTTATACTGTCGATGTGATTGATTATTCTCCCTGGACAAGGGTTGCTGTAAATCTCTCATATAAGTTGTCGTACTAGTCTTGAGTGTGGGCTCTTGCTCTTCAACGCCCTCAAAAGTGAAATTCGGAAGGACAAATACTTACACACTCCATCATATGCGCCGAGATGGTAATGCGATGCAGGCAAAGGAAGGACATCTCATTATAATTATTAAATAACCTTTCGGAAACACGAGGCTGTTGGTGATGCACAATGCGCCGAAACTAGCTCACTCGCAAGAGTAATTTATTCATCGCCCATTAGACAATCATTACGTGCTGAAAGAGAACAAAGATTGCGTGTTCCATCATAAGCTTTAATATTGTAATCTGGTTGTTTTCCTCTCAAAACTTCTGGTCACGAGCAATTAGATGGATTGGCGTAGTTTGCAGTGAGCTGTCCGCGTATGCCCGCACCGGCGTGGCAGGAAGCTGGTGGTAACCATGTCCCGTCCCCGAAGCCTCGTGTATGAAACCAAGACTGTCCCGCCTTGCTGCCACCACCTCATCCACACCGGGCAGCTCACTTCTCGACGGCGTACTCTCTGAGCGTGCGGAGCCCAGAAACAGGCTCCCTGGTAGTTCCATAGCTGGCGAAGCTTCTGGTACGATGCGACTTGAGTGTGCAATCGCCGCCGGGTGTTGGCGTGCACAATTATCAGGTATGGCTTCTGTAGTAGCAGGCCCTTGTTCGGTATTATGATCTTGGTTGACGCGGAATCGCAAGGCCATCCTTCTCGCAGTCTCACCACGGCTGTATTTGAGACACAGATATAACGTTCCTAGTACCAACATGATACCTACCGCTGCCGCACCGATGGCGATTCCCGCCACCGCGCCCGTGGATAGTGTTGAAGTCTGCTGCTGATTTGTGCTCTTGCCTGCCGAGGCCGACGCACCTGCGCTGGATGATGCAGAAGAAGCAGCAATCGTGCCTCCCGTGCTCACTTCCAGTCCCGTCCCAGCTACACCTGTTGAAGTTGCTGGACTGCCTGTCTTGGTTGTTAAGTCGGACGATCGGTATAGAAGTGCGACTTGTTCCGCAGAGAGGGTGAAGACTGCGATGCCGGATGCAGAATCAGTAATCAAGTTAACGTTAACCCATCTTAAATCCACAGGGCTGCTGGGGCCGAAGCTGAATGTTGTTGTAGAAGATGGACATTCTGAGAGGCCGTTGACTACCAATTTTGGCTGCCCTTGGCTTTGCGTGCCTTGACACCAGGTAGAGTATATCCCGTACGTCGTGATGGAAAGGCCACTAGAAGAAGAAAATATGCAATATTAATTACCAACCGGATCTTATGAGTTGGAGTTTTGCGAGGACATGATCAAACATTAGAATAACGTACGATGGACAGCAGTGCGCAGTTGTCTCTTCGTCTGCCCCCGATGGCGTTCTCACTTCCTGCCATGCCGTGGTCCAGGCACTAGGGCAGGCGAGACCCGGTGAGTACAAATAGGTATTGCCCAGTTCCCCCGGGACAGCAGGGTAGCAAGACTGGCCATCGCTGTCACAGACTCCCTCGGGATAAAGCGAGACGTAACATGGGATGATCCGCGACGTGATACCTGTCTGACAATTCGAGAGAAAGCTCTGTGTGCAGTAGGATGGGGGCTGAAAGGCGGTTATTAGGGGGTTTGGAGTGATGGTCAGAGTAGTGATCAACGTCTGTGTGGTCGTCGTGGAGGAAGCTGAAGACACTATAATATCCGTAGAGGTGAGAGTGATCGGCATCTTGGCCGAAAAACGAAGGCGCAGGGCAAAAGGAAGAGAGGAGAGACGTGGGTGCGTGCGTGCGTATTAATATCATAGGGAAGAAACAGAGTCTCAGTTCAGCAGATCAGAGGGCTGAAGATAAGGATTATATTTCCAGGACATGGGTCCATTCAGCCAAGATTACTGAGTAGTACCGGCCCCCAAAACATGCCTCTATGAAGACGCCTCCTGGGCAGCAGAGAAATTATGAAAGCTTCCTGCTGCACGCGGGTATGTGGCCACCCTTGATGCCCCGTTCTTGGCTTTGATCTCAGCTCCGCTTTCTGCCTCGTCTAGCGGTTGCCCCCAACCACCTCCCCCAGGCGTCTGAATCACACAACGGTCGCCCGTCTTCATGTTGATCTGGCCCCTCGAGCCGATGCTGACCCATCTCTCGGCGCCATCCCCCAGCTTCTGTACCCAATAATTGGCACCACTCTGCCCAGCCTCCCCGCCCAGCATTCCAAATGGCTGGTGGACTCTCCTCTCGGTTATGATCCCGAATGTCAGCGGATAGCGACATTCCCAATCCCGGATTACGCCACATCCCCCATTGAATTCACCCCGGCCACCGCTGCCCTTACGGATGGAGAACTCGCGCAGCAGCACAGGGTAACGCTTTTCGATAATCTCGACGTCTGTGGTCCGCGTGTTCGTCATGTGCACTTGTACCCCCGAGGCGCCGTGCCACGTGGGTCCCGCGCCCTCACCCCCGCAAATGGTCTCGCCGTAGCCGAAGCCAAACCCGCTGCTGTCGTCGGGCTGGTTCGATTCATCGTCGTCTGCACTGCCAGGTTCGAGGCAGTTGCCAAAGAAACCAAAGCAGTTCATACACCCTTGCGAAGCAGCAGCTGCCTGGAAGGCCTTTAGGAGTAGATCCACGAGCCGCTGCGAGGTGAGGGTATTTCCACAACAGACCGCAGCCTTGGCTGAGGGGTTGAGAAAGGTGTTCTTCGGGAGGATGACCTTGGTGGGGGCTAGACATCCTTGGTTCAGGGGGATGTCGGAACCGATGAGGAGGCGCAGTGTGTAGATGAGGGCTGAATAGGTGATGGCAGGCGGAGCGTTCATGTTGGAAAGCATCTCACAGGATGTGCCACTGAAGTCGAGAGTTGCGAAACCCGTCTCATCGATCGATATAGAGACTGTCATCATCGAACCGTTGTCCAGATAGTCCGTGGCCGTCAGGGGTTTGGATCCGAAACGACGATATGCCGACTTGAGGTACGTCCGAACAGCCACCTCGGCGTTTTCTTGGATCTTCTTCATGTAGAAATGGACGACCGGTCTGCTGTACTCGTTCATAAGAGCCTTGATCAAGTTACTGCCCTTGGTATTTGCGGCGACCTGAGCCTTTAGGTCCGACAGGTTATCGCCCAGGTTTCTGGACCCACTGCAGCCTGGGAAATTGCCTGGCTCGAGGAGAATGGCTATAATGCCCTCTTCATCAAAGTGGCCGTCTCGCACGAGGAAGAAGGACTTGATCGCTGCACCCTCCTGCCAAAGTTCAACAGAATCTCTGATTCGGGGATCCTGATCAGCCAATGCACCAATGATATGAAGTCGATTGTGATTTCAGGACTTACGGTGGCATAGAATTGCCTCTGTATCCTCCAATATTGAGGTGGTGACCTCTCGAGGCAGTATAAAAACAAATCGTCTTACCGTCCCCATCAAAGACGGGTGAGATCACGGTTATGTCTAGCCAAAGTATGTGTTAACATGCACCATAGCTTGGAGTGAACGGTGAGAATATGGATATAAAAAAAGGGGGGTGGAGGGAAAGGGGGGGAGGGGAAAGAAGAGAGAGAGAGAGAGAGAGAGAGAGAGAGAGAAGAAAAAGAATAAAGTGAAGAGGGGTTATACCAGGCAAATGGGTACCACCGGACTCTGGATGATTTGATACAAGTACATCACCTGGACGTAGCTTCCCGTGGTGTAGTTGATGTTGATACTTGACCGCATAACTCATGCTTCCAAGATGGACTGGTACATGAGGTGCATTGGCCACGAGCTCGCCGTCTGGACTGAAGATGGCGCAAGAGAAATCCAGACGCTCCTTGATGTTCAGCGAGATGCTGGTTTTTTGGAGTGTTCTTCCCATCTCCTCTGCTATTCCCATGAATCTGTGTCCAAAAATACTGAGTTTGATCGGGTCGACGATAAGCTCGCCGCTGCCGATGTCTTGAGATGCCTCTTGTGTTAAATCGATAACAACATGGGACGTAAGAACCTTGGCCTGTGCTCCAGGGACAACGATGATGGTTTGTGTATTGTCGATGATTATCGCAGGGCCAGGGATCATTGTTCCTCGTCCAAGGTTATCAAGTCGAAAGACCTTGGTCTGTTGGCGTCCGCTGTTTGCGAAATAGACTTCTTCCTGTTCGGTTGTCAGTCGTCACGGCACTTCGTCGGAACCGAGGCGGAGAGCTTTACTTACCAGCATCTCGACGTTTTTAACTTGACTTCGGAAGTCAAGTTCCTTGAGCTCGTGTATCAAGGTGTCATTGTCCTTGGTGGTCTCTCCACTCTTGCCAACTCCACGGACCCGGACGTCGTCAACCAAAACCTTCCTTGATCGGGGGAAAGTAAAGGATAGTTCTCGATAGTGCTCCCTCTCAAGAGCAGATAGCCAATCGCCATCTTCGGGACGTAGGATCATGAAGTTCGTGTCGGTGCCGTGGTAGCGCAGATTCAAGTACTCCTCGTGCACGATGGATGGGGAGGGGATTCCCTGAGCGAGCAAGCCATCAGATGCCCTCTGCCGGAGAACGCCAAACTTCTCTTCCAATCGAGCCAATGCATCTTCCCCCAAGGTCTCCGAACTAGGCTCTCTTGTTTCTTGTACAACCTCTGCAAGAGCCATCCCGTAGGCGGAGAGTATGCTCGAGTATTTGTGGATCACGACCCGGCGAATGCCTAATTTGGCTGCAATCTCACAAGCGTGTTGTCCACCCGCGCCACCAAAGGTTGCCAGGTTGTGTTGAGCGGTCTCGAATCCTCGAGCCTCAGTCAGGGCTCGAATCGGCCGGCACATGGACTCATTTGCGACGTCGATAAAACCGTAGGCGACTTCCTCTGGTGTCATCGACCGGCCTGTATCGGAATTGATCTGGGCCGTGATGACGTTGAACTTCTCTGCTACAATGTTTGAATCAAGTGGCAAGTTCTCATCGGGACCAAAGATGGAGGGGAAGTAATCGGGGATTAGTCGCCCCAGGCTGTTGAGAAGCTATCAGTCACAAGTCCTTGCGTTATGAAGATATGAATTTCGACTGACAAGAGATTGGCGTCCGTGACTGTCAGTGGACCCCCTTTGCGATAGGAGGCGGGGCCTGGATGCGCTCCAGCACTCTGTACAGATAGTCAGTGGCTATTTCTTGTTTTCATTTGCTTTTTCAAATTCATTGGGCGACCGGAGCTTGAGATGAAGCAGTCGAACGCACCTCTGGACCAACTTTGAACATGCCGTTTTCCCAGAAAAGCATGCTCCCACCGCCGGCGGCAACGGTATTGATATCCAGTTGAGGACTTTGAATCGATACGCCAGCCGTTACGGTCTCAAAAACGTGCTCAAAAGACCCACCGTATCTACTGACGTCCGTAGATGTGCCGCCCATGTCAAAGCCAACAATGGGAGACTTGCCGTCGTAGGAGGTCCGGGCATGCCCAACAACACCACCTGGGATATGCACGTTAGCAATGAAAATGACCGAGCTGAGGATTGTGAATGAAGCCAGTACCCACCTGCAGGGCCACTCAGGATGCCTCGGAGACCACTGAAACCCTTGTGGCTAACAAGTCCACCGTCGCTCTGCATGAACTCGCAGGAGACGCCGTCGAGGTTGCCGCCATCAAAGCCTCGGGCAAAGCCGTTCACATATTGGACAATCTCTGGCGTCAGATAGGCATCTGCAGAAGCTGAACTGCCACGGGATATCATCTTGATCATGTTTGTGCCGACCTCGGATGAGATTGACACATGACTGAAGCCAATCCCCCTGGCAATCTCGGCGATCCTCTCTTCATGCTTGGGGTACAGGTACGAGTGTACAAGGCAGACCGCCACGGTATCAATGCCTTTGGCCTTCAAGGCTAGGAGTTTTCCCTTGACTTCTTCTTCGTCCAAAGGCCGTATTATGCGCAATATGTCTCCGGTAATCCCCTTGACGAAAAGACCAGGCGACTCTTTTGGGGCTGGACGGGAGTTTGTCACGTCTTCGTCAAAACACTCCACGGTGATTCGCTCTGAAACTTCAACAACCTCTTCGTAAAGAAGTTCTGGCTTTTTTATGCCCAGTTCGAAGAGCTTTGGTCTCGATTGATGCCCAATCTCAATGAGATCACCGAAGCCCTGGCTCACTATGAATGCATGACGCCTCCCTTTTCTTTCAAGTAATGCTATTCGAGAAGTCATTTGATTAGGCTCCGATTCCTTTGATGCGACGCTTGAAAATGGACAAACCTACCGTTTGTTGCAACTGTAGTACCCATACGAATGGAATGGATGAGATTCTTTGGTATGGGACTGCGACGACTGATGACCTGCCCAGATACGATTTCCAAAACCCGCCGGATTCCCTCAGAAGGTGCATCGTTGTAATTATCTGGGTCGACTGAAAGGAGTTTCAAAACAATGTCCTTCTGGCCAGGAACCGAAGCCCAAACATCTGTAAAGGTACCGCCACGATCTAAACCAAGTGTAAGCCGCAGGTCACCAAAGATAAGTTGCTTTACAAGACGCATACCTATGGCAAATTTGATGCTCTTCGCTGGCACGGAGGCCATGGTTGTGGGCTCCCCCATGTTAACTCGAGGTGTTCACAGGTCCAAGCACTCTAATAGGGAAAATGAGGATTGAGGTGCCGCTGTTGCATGTAATTACCCTTTACAAGGTCAGGCACGGGTATGGTTTGGCATTTATGTAAACTTTGTGGATTTACAAAGCTGTTATTTGATATTTCTCCGCCACTATGTTCCTCGTTGCCCCATGATAGGTGCAGTGCCGCCCGTTGGGCGGTACTCGTGACCGGTTCCTCGATTCGGATTGCCTGTACTACGAGATGACATCTAAAGGTTTCACCTCATGCACTATAGCAATGAAATAATCCGAGCAGATAAGAGTTATGATCGGGGATTGGATACACTTTGCCGTTCGAGACCTGCATTATGTAGGATACATTTCGGCGTCGGGGGAACGCTGGAACAATGTTAACTGCCGGGACCCCAACGATCCCCGCCTCATTCAACCTACCGTACCGATAAGAAGAGATTGATCCCTGTCTGCACTAAGTTTACCAGCGAGACAACATCGATTCGGATTGCCGTGAGCAGCGTTCTTTATCGAAAACGAGGCTCCCAGGGCTTGGTATCATGGCTCTAATCTCTTAAGCTTTCATCCCAACAATAAGGTATCAGCGGCGATCATGAGCATGCCCTCACAATTGAGTCATTATGTCTTACGTAGGCGAGGAACTTGGAGAGCGTGCGGCACATCTTAGGGATGATTGATTGTCTTGCCATTAAAAAGCCTAACTTATCTTGTTTGATATGCCCACCGCCCTTTTATCTCCTTGAGGGACTGCAGCCCCTTGGCAGATATGTGCCACACAAGCTTTCCCAAGTATAATATTTAGACCATACCTTGCACATATCCACAAAACCACTGATCACTGTCAGCACCCATTTCATTCTTACCATCAGAACATTGCTCCTGACCATGGATCCCTCCTCGCATGGCTCTTCAACCAGCATGCCTCCAGACAATAAGGATACTGCAATCCATCCTGTACCGTCCCAAGGTCATGGCGAAATACAAGATGACACGAAGAGAGCATTGCAGGAGGATAATGTCGACGAAGCCGCAAAGTATCTTGCTGACGCTCATGCCGAGCAATATGCGCCGTTGACGCCAGAAAGAGAGAAACGACTCCGAAAGAAGATCGACTCTTGGATGATTCCCTTGGTAAGCACAGCTTGTTGTTGTAAGCGCTGAGGAGGTGCAACTGAAGTGAATTTGCTGACGATTATACGACGTAGCTTTTGTTTACCGCGACTCTCGGAGCGGTAGACAAGGTTGAGATCGGGACTGCTTCACTCTACGGATTTCAGACCGATAATCACATGCATGGCCAGCAGTACAGCTGGCTTGGGAGTGTCCTGCCTCTTGGCGTACGTACTCTGGGTCTTTTACATCCAGAAAAAGAGCTAAAAAGTAAACAGCAACTCTGCGGATACGTGATAACTACGTGGCTCGTCCACAGAGTCCCACCAGGAAAGCTTCTTTGTACCGCTTCCTTGCTTTGGTCCATACTTACTGTCTTGTATGCGGCTTGCCACTCTTGGGCAGGCTTCATGGCACTTCGATTCTTCATGGGCTTTGTGGAGTCGGCTATTACTCCAAGCCTGACCATGCTGGTGGTCAGTTTCTATAAGAAAGAAGAACAGCCTCAGAGAAACGCCAGTGAGATTGAAGCCCAGAGAGTGGATGATATTTATTGACGTGCAAGCTAACCAAATTCTCACAGTTATCTTTGCCTACTTCTCCTCAATATTTAATGGTTTCTTTGCTTGGGTAGTGGGATACATCCCTGACTCAGCTCCATTAAAAAAGTGGCAATATCTCTACCTGATCACAGGCTCTATCAACATCCTATACTCGCTTTTTCTCTGCGTCTTCCTGCCAGACAGTCCCATAAATTCTCGTTTCCTCACGCCAGAGGAGAAGTTCTGGGCCGTGGAGCGACTCGCATCAAATCGGACTGGCATTTCTAACAAGGTCTGGAAATGGGAACAGGTCTGGGAAGCGCTAGGAGACGTGAGGATCTGGCTGATATTCTTCTTTAATATCGCCATTAATATTCCCAACGGTGGTCTGCAGACCTTTGGAACCATCATTATTTCTGACTTAGGTTTCAGCAACCTCAATGCTAGCTTACTCACTATGCCTTTTGGCGTTTTGGCAACTTCCAGCGCATGGCTCTTCAGCTATATTGCCAGCAGAACCCAGAGAAGGACAATCGTGGCTTGTATCGCGCTGTTGTTGCCCATCCTGGGCACAGCACTCGTCTACGGTCTACCACGATCGAACATAGCGGGACAACTAGTTGGCCTGTATTTCATGTACTTCTACTGGCGTGAGTATAGACTTAGGTGCCCTTGGAACATTTTCATATTTGGCTAACATATTTTTCTCAGCACCCTACGTGGTCGGAATCTCCTTGCCTCAGGCCAATACAGCTGGCCAGACCAAGAAGTCGATCGCCTTCAGTCTCGTCACTATAGGTTATGCTGTCGGAAACCTCATTGGGCCCCAGACCTTCGTCTCCAGTCAGGCTCCCAAGTATACAGGCGGTGTCATTGCGATGCTGGTTTGCTACTGCATTTCCATCGCACTTCTTCTCTTGTATTTCGCCGTTGTTACTCTGGAGAACAAGAGAAGGGATAAGAAATATGGCCGGCCGGAAGGGATTCATAACGTGGTGGAGGGCTTCGTTGATGTCACAGACAAGAAACAGGAGAACTTTCGATACACTCATTAGGCGTATCGTCAGATGTAACTACTATTGTTATTCTCGTTGGCATTCACGTTGTGTCAACATGAATGGAGCGTAAATTGAAAGAAGTACCAACTTAGCCAGGCTATCATTTGGCCTTTCTCTTAATTACGCAAGACTGATATTACCATGTCTGCCGGCCAAGATTGACCAGCCTCTCGCAGCATCTGTTGGGCTCAGGTCTCTAGCTTTCCACACATCTTCTATGACGAAGCGGGCCTTCCTAACGCATCCAAGTTGACGAGTCTGTTGTAGAGCGTCTAGGGTCCTCAACACAAACATGCGATTGTCGTCTGAGTCGGGCCGGACCCCAAGAGTACCAACAATAAAGAGAGGCCAAAGAAGGGTATTCGTTCTCAGAGAAACATGGGGAAGAAGCTGCAGAATCTCCTCCGTCAGTCGGCCCATGTGGGACTCGTGCGGCCCAGACTCATCCACCCGGGCGTAGAAATACATCAAGGCGGCAAGGCGTTTGACTCCTGAGATATGCCGTTCTTCCTCATCTGACTCATGCTCGCATTTATCCTTCTGAAAGGAATCTTGGTATAGCTGCCTTTCAAGCATGTATCTCTGGTGCTCATACGTCTCCGTGCGAGTAGCGACGCTGGAGTTCTCGCCCTGCGCCATATTAGCCCTTTCTCGGGTATAGAAAGCCGACCATTTCAATTCTGCGAGGTCGGTGATGGCTGAAATGAGACGAAGAAGTGACTTGGAACACCCCGTTAGAGCGTGCACGTAGTGTTCGTCCGTTGAATCAAGCAGAGCTGAGGAATCGGGAAGCACAGATTTTGATCCCCACACCGTTGCAGCAAGTACGTTGTGGCCTGTGAGCCAAGTCGTGGCGAAATGGTAGATGCCTGGGCTCTCCAATTTCAGGCTTGCGTAAGAGTCCAACAGTCTCTGTCCATAGTTCGCGTGTATAATCCACGAAAACGAACAGCTTTGTAGGATCTGGGCTGGTATGAGCAAGAAACCCCAACATAGTACCTTTGACAAAAAGAATAATTATCGAGTGGTCTGAAGATGTATTTAAGGAATACTGACCTCGAGAAACCCCATCATCACAGTAGTGATGACGATTTCTTCTGGAGTTCGCCGACTTTCAGCAAGATAACTTATCAGTGATCTTAGGGCAAGCCCACGCAGGCTCGACGTGGTCGCTTCCTCCTCGCCCTGCCCAAGATTGTGCAGCTGACTTGCGGCCACCGCCATGATGACTCTAAACAGTGGACCAGAAGGTGACCTGGCGGCGATTCGCAACACAACATCATGGTAAGGATTTGGCCCAGTGCTCACGGTACATTTCGGCGCGATGAAGTTGGCGAAATAGTCCCACAGCCGTGCTTCTTTGATCGATATCTTGATGGGCAGAATCCCCACCGGGACTGACGATGGACTCATGCAAGGGGCTTCGCATAGCGAATCGCTTCTGGTCGTCATGGATTCTAGGCTGATCAAGTCTCTCCTATTGCCGGCGGAACTTTCGAAATCTTGCAGCGTCGTACTCAAAAACATCCAGCCTTGGACAGGCACACAAGGCTCATTCACTAGCTCTATCACTCTCCGTCTTCCTCTCGGTATCGGACATGATGGCTTTTGCCAAGTAAGTCGGATGCCATACCCACAGTTCAGGCTCAGTCTTCGGCAATGACTGCAGATCGGTCGTTGCTCTGGGCACTTGACGCGACGCTCTGTTGCTCATCAGCGGAGCGGCACAAAGACGGGCATGAATCTGGGAAGAAACACAGGGGAATAATCCACGAACCTCGACATCTCCAACAACCGCTCCGGACTCGCGTCTCGCCGCCGGCGCGTTGCTTGCGTGTGGGCCCCCCTTGGCTAAGAGCTGCCATCGAATCCAAGAGTAATTGAGTGATAATACTGAGAAAGTCAACCCAGATGGGGTCAGCCGGAAAGACAATCATGCCATCTCAGACCATTCCCAGGCCCTTTGCTAGTTAAAATGCGGGTTTCTCGAAAGCTGACTGATAGGAGAGGTCCAGGAGGAAGCTCGTATCGAGTCGTGTCGCAGCCAAGCAGGCATGGGGAGGGGTTGGCATCGGCTCAAACACGCACCACGTTGTCCGATAAGGTCGAGGTGCCTCACACGATAAGGAATGAATTCCACTACCGTAGTTCCATGAACCATATTCGGTAACCCTCAGCTAGCACGCGACGGACGGCAGTTTTGGTATAATATATATTATACGACGACACCGATGTCGGTCATTCTAGAATCACACTTGGGTGCAAAACTTAGTGTTTCTATACAACATTAACTTTCGAATATACAATGACAAGCATCATCCATGCACATCTTTACGGGTATTGATCTCTCAAAATGAACCCTGATACTAAAATTCTCATCGTCGGTGCGGGGACGTTCGGTCTCTCGACAGCCTACCATATGGGTCGGTCAGGTTACAAATCCATCACAGTCCTCGAAGCGGGTGACACGGTCCCCTCACCTCTTTCTGCGGCCAACGACCTGAACAAAATCATCCGGGGTGAATATGAGGACCCATTTTACACTGACCTGGCTCTCGAGGCCATGACAGAATGGTCTACCAACCCCGTGTTTGCACCACACTACCACCAGGTGGGCTATCTCTTGGCAAACTCGGCGTCTACCCCTGAAAAGAGCAAGAAATCGTTGGCAACAAGCCTGAAGAGCATCGAGACACACCCAGCGTGGAAAGGAAAGATCACCCCGGTCCAGACGCGCGAGGACGTCCGAGCCGCTGCCCCAGCCCTTAGTGGGCCCATGGAAGGCTGGGTGGGTTATTTCAACCGCCTCGCTGGCTATGCCCACTCAGCAAATGCCTTGAAGTCTATCCACAAGGCGGTGGTCAGCTTGGGAGGAGTTGTACGCTGTGGTCAGACTGTGACAGAGTTGTTGTACGAAGCAGATGAGGCAGAAAGAAAGAAATGTGTGGGCGTGAAAACACGGTCCGGTCAGATCTTCTCGGCAGATATCGTCGTCCTCACAGTCGGAGCCTCCCTGGCTCTTGTGCTCCCACAGGTCGGGCCTCAGGTCACGGCAAAAGCCTGGAGTGTAGCACATATCCAGCTGAGCAAGGAGCAGGCCGACCAGCTTATGGGCATCCCCGTGACATATGCAAGGGATCTCGGATTCTTCTTCGAACCGGACAGAGAGACTCTGCAATTGAAAGTCTGTCCGTTCGGGGGTGGTTATACGGACCGCGTATCCATTCACGGATCAACCCACTCCATTCCCCCACAGATCAACGAGTTCATACCCGCGCAGGACGAGCAGAAGATCAGAAGGCTTCTGCGTGAGACATTGCCCGAACTCGCAGAAGAGCCGTTGATATGCCAGCATATTTGCTGGTGCGCTGACTCGGCTGACTCGGACTTCATCGTGGATTTTGTGCCCGGAGTTCAGGGTTTGGTTGTTGCTAGCGGAGATTCTGGCCATGGATTTAAGATGCTACCAACTATAGGTCGTTTTATTCAGGGCTTGGTGGAAAACGGTACCCAAAAAGTTGCACGATGGCGGTGGAAGGACGGAAACGACGCCGGCGGTAACGTCAGCTGGAGGACAGGGGAAGTAGTCGATTTGAAAGATCTCGAAGTTCATAGCGAAGTTAGGTTGTAACATGTTAATATAATGAGGAACCAAGTCTTCTTTGAATATATTTATAGCGCTACATATATACTTTTCCTAAAGATGAAGCCGGCTTTCGGTAATTGACCCACGTTCCTTCGTCACCTTATAAGCATAGCACAGCCCAGGTGTCACCGCTCCGGCGACTTCAGCAAATCAAAGGATGAACTATGACGCGCCAATAGTAGCTCTATCAATTACCATTCTTCGTTGAAAAATGACCCTATCTCCTCAGTTTCATTCTATACAGGTGATGTCAACGTACTGTCAAACGACTATAGTGTGGATAGGCCATTAGAGCATCTTACTGCCGTCAGCTCCCTTCCCATCAGAAGAACGACTTGATCACCGATATCTGCAGACTGTAGGAACGTATTAATTTTCGATCTGCCTCGCTGACATACCTTTCCGAACTTCCAGGCTTCAGAAGAACCCAGCCTCCGATCCAATTTCCGCTCAAATTTCCTCATATCGTCGTAACGCATGGGTATGACTTATTCAACAAATGCGGCTATTGTGGAGGGCTGAATGGTACGTATCTTGGATATTCCAGATAACAAAATGCTAATTCTAGCACACGGAATTGTTTCTAGTAATATGATATGCTTGAGGAGAACATTGTTTTCTGAGAGTACTGCTTTCTTTTATTCAACACTGTTTAAACCTTTAGCCTAGGTTCTCGAACATTCTTCCGCCTAAGGATCCGGTATTTGATAGTATGAAGGAAGACTTCCGAGAACTGGAACTTGACGAAGCGGCTAGTCGGCACCTGAAAAACGGCATCGAGCTCTTCCAGAGAAAGTTCCTTAGTCTCAGGTACCAGGAAGAAGATCAATATGAGAGCCATAACATTTGTGCCGGCATAGAATGCGAACGCACCCTGTGCGCCGAAAGCAAGTAGCATACGAGGAAAGGTCAAGGTCAAGACAGCAGCCCAAAAGAAATTGGTCGCAACAGCCCAGGACATGCCAATCTCGCGGTGCGATAGCGGGAAACACTCGGCCGAATAGGTAAATGGCACGGGTCCCTCTCCAGGCGAGTAGACAGCAGCAAAGAGGAAAATGAAGAAAGCCACCATACCAAGGTGCGCCCGGCTGTCCTCAGGGATCCAGAAGCAGAATCCGGCAGCTAGTAGAGTCCAGGCCATATGTGGGAAGGTGAAAAGTAGCAGTGCACGGCGACCAAATTTATCGATGGTCCAGATAGCTGGCCATGCGAACACAAAGTTCACAAGACCATAGCCCCAAGATGCAAGCAGCGACTGGGTGACTGTGGCGTTGGCATCGGTAAAGACGGTGGCCGAATAGAATGCGATAATATTGACTAAATGGCTTAGTGTCAGTTCAAGTGCTTAAGACGACGTAACCGACGGAAGCCTGCATGTACTCACTTCCACACATTTGTTGGGCGATCATGACGACGAAAGACGCGACCGTAGCGCGTCGTAAGCGAGGAATGCTAAAGAGATCTCGAAAGCGGCGGAGGAATCCTACCAAACCTTCGCCACGACTACCCACGATAACGGTTTCCTCATACTCAATCATAATATGCATGAAGTATAGATCGCGAGCCGCTTGTATGGACGAATTCCGCAGCCGAAGCAGGCTCTGAAATGCGTCTCCGTAACGTCTCTTCTTGATTAGCCAACGCGGAGACTACGTAAGCGTGAGAACTTAGCAAGACGCCCAAAAACACCGTGCCTGAGGGACGGTACGCTGAGTGACGGAGGAAGAAAGAGGGCTGGAGCATCACATTGTGAATGCTACTGACCTCGGGGCAGAAAAAGATTCCCAAGAGCAAGGGCACAGCGGGGATAAATGCTGAACCAAGCTGCAGTCTCCAAGCAATATCCCCAACATCCTTGACGGCGAGATTAGCAGTGTTGCCCAAGAAAATACCAAAGGCGATCCACATCTGCCAAGACATGACGAGTGCACCGCGGATGTTGGCTGGGGCATTCTCTGCGGAATATACGGGCACAGTAACGTCCTTCAACCCCATACCGACGCCCAGCAGAAAGCGACATGCAAGCAAGTGGACCCAATTCTGTGTCAATGCAGACCCGATGGGTGCAAGGAAACTGAAAACAGCTCCTGCGAATATAGTACCGCGACGACCAAGGTAGTGGTTGAGAGGATCTGAGGCCCAGCATGCACTACCCAATTGATGTGTCAGTGTTGGCTGCAAGTAAGTTTTCCGATCACTTCAAAAGAAAAAAAAGAAAGAAAAAACAAGAGGGAGAAAGAAGGTTACAGATGATTCCAATTTCCTTACAGAAGACTAATGGTGATGAAGGGGAAGGCGTTGATAACCCCAATCAGCCAGGAATTAGTCTCACAGGTGCCAGCATTGGTGCACTCGTCTCCAGTGTCGGCAATGCCAAAGGCTTCTGGGAAAGACAGGTTCGCCCCATTGGAACCGGTCACATCCCATCCTTGGACGGCGGCAGCGATGGAGTTGAGAATGATGGTCAGGTACATCGTCTTAGGATGACGCCACTTATGGGTAACCTCCTCAGACAGCTTCACCTGCTCCTCTTCTGTAAGCTGGCTCGCGTAACGTACATCCTGAGCGAGAAGTGCGCCTTGGCGTAGAATCTCGAGGTGATCCTCGAGTCCATATGTGGCTGCGAAGTTGTCGACGTCACTTAGCAGTTTGGCCCGTGGGACACCGACTAATGGATTGATAGGGCCCTGAATGGCGGAGATCTGTTCGACAGGCATAGAGCCACTGTCGTGAACATGGTCCGTA
Organism: Cryphonectria carpinicola; assembly: GCA_014849955.1. NCBI lineage: Eukaryota > Fungi > Ascomycota > Sordariomycetes > Diaporthales > Cryphonectriaceae > Cryphonectria > Cryphonectria carpinicola. Next base: position 18,060 of record JACWRQ010000161.1, on the reverse strand, counting down.
GTAGGCTTCTCCATATCTGCACTCATATTCAAGGTAGTGTGGGAAAACACCAGGAGTTGAAGTCGTCTGCAGATGCTGGAGCTTCCAGTCCTCGGTGTCGTGGAATGAATTTCAAGTGCGTCTAGGGGAAATCAGGATCAGGATGATTGTCATGAATTCAGGTCAGTACCGCATGGATGTCGTTGTCATTTATCGACTGTCGCATCACCGAACAAATGCAGTTGATCGAGGAATGAATGATCCTTCGGACCAACATTTGGAGATGCAAACAAGCGAGGGGGTACTACCTGATCAAGTATAGAACGAGGCCTAGTAACTGATCTAAAGGGAAATCTTCCGCCTCGTGGACATGGTCACGCGTGAGAGAGAAGTAGGTATACAAGGTATATCTGGTTCGCTTTTCCTCTTCCACGGCAAAGATCGTTGCCACTCATCCGACGGAGTTGGACAGGGTTCATCTTCGACCCCGCCTTTTGCCCTCCGCCCGTCGAACAGTAGACAATTGGAGTACTCAAACTTAGAACGGCTACGCGGCACCAGGATCTACTGCTGTGATTGCGTAATACTTTTGATGGACGTAGATTCGCTCGTAAAATCCGAGTCCATCATATAGCTGATTTACACCGGAGCGCAAGCTTTGCCTCCGTACATACAGGAAGTGGGATTTGCGTGGAGGATGAGCTTATGTAGACATTGTGGATACATGACGCCGAATTTGCACGCCGTGGGTACAGCTAGCCTATCCTTGTACGTATATATTGCTCGGTCCCGTGCTGAAAACCTGACCTGCGAACGACCTCCGATCTTGCTCAACCACAGCATTGTCTTCTCGCAATACCGTATCGTGGCTGTCTGAGAATTACCCTATCATGGCACCCAGTCTTGAAGTGGTTTCCATAACTATAGCTGCCTTCTCGGTGTGCTTCTATATTTCACTCCCGTTACTGCTTTCACTGGTCGCGGGGCGCGTGGCTATTGACAGGACAAGGTTAGTCAAATGGGAAAATGCGACGAATCTCAACAACGCCGACTGCAAGGTGGACAGACTCGCCAATGCATGTGAGGACGTCAAAATCCACTTCCAATCTTCCACGGCCTTTATGGCTTGCGGTGATCCGCTTGAGCGGACAAAATGGTATCCCCCGGCTTGCGTACGTACCGTGCAAAAGAGGGCCTCGTTCCGAGAGCACATCTTCAAGCACGATATCATTCAAGGACAGACCACTGAGCTCAAGCTTGATGGTCTCAGTGAGGATGATGATTTTGTCACGCATGGTATTGACATCTGGCCGGTCTCGGATAACAAAGTGTGTACTTCTACCCGGACATCCACAACAAAATATAAAAAGGTGACAACTAATTATGCCTAGATTCATATCTTTGCCGTCAACCATGCGAGATCTGGGGACTCCATCGTCATATTTGAGCACCTGCTAGGCTCTAGCAATGCCCACGTCGTCATGAATGTACGACACGACAACATTTTGACTGCTAACGGAGTGGCAGCAACTGGACCTTTGTAAGATCTACATACATCAGATAAACGAGTGTACTCGCAAGGATAATTGAGAAAAAAGACAAGGCTCACCACGATATATAGCACATTCTACTTCACCAACGACCACTACTTCGAGAAAGGCCTTCTCCGAGACCTCGAGGACCGGTGGGGCCCCTGGGCAGGAGCTTCTCATGTTCAGTATTGCGATGCAAGCAGCGAGGTATGTATCCTCCGACGCGCCTAGGCGATAGCTAGACTAAGAGGTTTCACAGATGGTTCGCTGCTTCCAGGTGTCCAATTCTGTGCCTGGAGCCAACGGTCTCGCAGTTGATGGTGATCAGCTCTATCTAGGGGACTCGAAAAACGGCACCATTGCTGTATATGACATAGTTTCGGAGCACAAGCTCAGGCGCACCCATGTCGTCGTGAGTTCGGCGTGCCTTAAACCAGTTATCGGGTGTTAAATAACTGACCCAGCAAAGGACCTAGGCGCTGCTGCTGACAACATTAGAATCCTACCCGGTAGCGGTGATCTTATCGTATCAGGTCAGTGTGGATGCAAAAGTGGATTTTCCCTAGTTCGTCCTGTGCTAATCTGCTCTTTCTACCCCGCAAAGTGTTTCCCACGCTAGAGGACCTACCTCTGTACCTCTCAAACGTGGATAAACTCGGCAAGGATTTCAAAGTCCCAGCCAGCATTCTTCGGTTGCGCCGCAATCGGGACTTTGTGCCAGAAATGATCTACCATGATGACGGGAGTGTCCTCAGTTTCATGACCGCTGCTGAGATAGACCCAGAGAATCGAGTCATAATAGGCGCAGCTGTTTTGCAGTATGGCGGATTTGCCGTTTGCAAGTTGCCTCACAATTACGATCTATCCTGAAAGGTGTAGCAGCTGGAAGAAAGAAGGAACGCAGAAAAGGAAGCCAAATTCCTCTATGCTACTATATCGTCGACAGACACAGTGCAATATATACTGAGGTTGCCATGGAATTTGCTCATGTAATGTATTAAACCTTAGATCAACTACTTCATGCAGGCTAGCAAACATCTCCTGGCGCCACATACACGTTTGATAGTGACTCCTAATTAGAATGTCTCATCATTAAGGCTTTAGTTCTCTTTACCTGCCTGGACTGGTGAGAGCCCAAATTGTTTTCAGAAGACTTTATCCATGTGTTTGGATAGTTACTATTACGCAGCGGGACTCTATCTTCGCCTAGCTCCGGAGCGAAGCGCTCTGATGTTTTGGAAAAATAGGAGATCGGCCCTTCAGCTCTAGCTCCAATATAACACAGATTTCATCATCTCCTCAGTAAGAAAATATAATGATCTATTTCAGGTGACCCTTAACAAGACCTTGTACTAAAGGATTTCTTTGAAAAAGGCTTGTATTGAATGCTGCTGAAGAGAAGAGAAGAGAGGGGGAAAAAAGTGGAAAACAGCCGTTAGGCGGTTGAGGCTATCTAAGCGAAGGGGTTGCCTGGCAACCGCAGGGCTAGTGGCACACTGGCACTCGATAAAAGATGTTAGGTGGTGTGTATTGCTAGCGATAAGAAATTGTGCGAGCAGGGTGCGTGGGTGGTCAGTTAATATGGGGGGAAATGGAAAGCTGGCGAACGTGGAAGTGGCATAAACAGTGTTGCATAGAATCCTCTTGAATATATGGAAGATCTTCTGTATGGCCATATTAGGCTTGTGGTTGATTTATATGGTGACCAGATGTAAGGATCAGTTGTGTAACATCCACCCTTTCTTAATCATGTCTTTTGCTGCGATGTTCTCCATCAGTCACTTTCACGACCATGCCACGACATTTCCCCGAAGTTCATGGAATTTTGTTACCATTGACGATCTATACAGGGAGTCTAGTGAGAGTATGCGGCATCAGACAAGCTACCCAGGCAAACAGAAAAGCGGCATCTCGGCGGCCTTGACACACTCAGACCATGTCAAAATTCAACTTTCCGTATAAATCGATGGCTATTTAACCCATTTCTAGCCATAAGGTATTCATACCTGAGTTTCGATGTCCTTTAAAATCTTTCCGAGGTAAATTGAACACCAGATGAGGCGAATTGTTTCCGTCATGGTGAACAGTGAGTCTTTTTCCTTTGATATCTGAAAAATGCCGAATATTTAGTTTTACCAGGACAACAATCTGAGTCGTGGGTTATGATCACCCTCCACGGTTCGGTTGCGCAGCAGCATCCCTATATTAGCGTACCCATGACCATATATCCAACAAAGTGTCAGTCGTCGGTACTTGGTTTTAAGGACTTTATGCCAAAAAGCTCATGATATCAGAAAGGTAAAGGGCCAGCAAGTGTGGTAAGAAATGAAAATTATAACCAGTCAGTGCGACTATTAAGCTGACACCGTGAGTTATTCCCCTAGCAGACCTAGATTGCCTCTTGTCAAACGTCTTAACTCTCCGTCACTCTGGACCTTTACCCTCCAATTGTCCTAGACCTCTTATAGTACAGGAAGCTACTGAAATTGAGGATTCACGTCTCTTCCTCCTTGTTAAATTCAAGTGAGCTACTCTCTTTCAAACGACCGCAGATATCGTTTCCACAAGGTTACGTTTCCAAGTGAATCACACTATAACAAGGAACCATAGTTGCTTGTAAGCTCATCTGGTTGCAAGTATTCTTCTATAAGGACAAATGGAGGAAGGCACGGAATTAAGCCTACACACGTCGACAATCTTCAAGGGCAACCCACTTACTCCATCAACCGAACCTAGAGCCGTGACCGTATATTGCTTCATCCTCCTCCCAGTAAGGACACAAGCCTTGCTGTCCTTCCCAGAGCTTTAGGAATATCGACCGTGGATATTCCACAGTATATCGCGCCACTCGTGGGTGCTGTCGGCGGAAATCGGAGACTTGATAACCGCACGTAGCCAACACGCTATCCCAAAAGTCCCCCCAATAGCTGCCAACATCCCTATCCTGAGGTGTATTAGAGCTTTTTCTTGAGTATGCTGTCTCAGATACTGAAGCGCCAAAGTGGTCTACCTCGTAGACATTGGCGCCTGACTTGATGAGAAGAGCCAAAGTAGCAAACTCCTCCTCCAAGCGATATGGGCCCCGGGCGCCCATAACGGCTATGTGAAGACATGAACAGCCATCGCTATTCACTGCATGTACGTCGGCGCCGCTTCGTAGCAGGAAATTAATAGTTTCCTTACGGTAGCCGTATCCCATACCGCGACAACACTGCAGCAACACCGTGTTGCCATCTCCACGCACGTCGCGAGCGGTTAAGTCGATAAAGCAGTTGTCTGACACAACTTTCATAGAATCCTAGGAACTGGTTAGCGAGATTTATTAAAAGACTGAACACACTTACTACCAAGCCATCGGTCATAATGCTTTCGAAAGGTGTGTGCAGAAAGCCGGCGCCATCATCCACGATTACTGAAGGATCGGCACCCGCTGCGAGCAAGATTTGTCTACATTCGTTGATACATCTCAAGTCGATGGGCTCTGTATCGACGTCGTTTATCTCCATAGAAAGCAGAGGACTTCTCACGTTAGCATCGAGTTCAGAAACTAGCGAACAGAGCAGGCAATCTTACTAGTGAAAACCACCCCCGCAATCATCAAAATATGGCGCAACGTGGTCTATATCGAGACCATTCTCAACTAAGAACTGGCAGACTTCTGGTTGACGAGTCGCATACTTGAGAAATTTAGCATTAGGCCCTTTTAAGAACCCTTTGATACAACTTACGAATAATAAGGATCTCCCATCTTCATCATGGTCTCTGATAGATGCGGTCCCCTGTAGCAGAGATCTCCGAAAGCCATCTAGATCACCATACTTGATCATTTTGAATACTGGCGAGTCCCTTGGTCGCACTCGGTTGACAGAAATACAAGGAATGTGCGACATGAATCCCTGCATTAGTTCAGTCTGATTAATAGACACTGTCAGCATTCTATCCCGTGTCGACTGTTTCGATGGCAAGAAAGTTAATATCGCTGAAAAGTCTTCTGCATCGCCCTGTGCCATTTCGCTGGAAGGACTGCCGCAGTCTCTCATATCGCTGCTTCGCATTTGACGTCTCCGTATTGTTGAGGCTATGGCTAGGCGGCCTGCGCCAATATCAAATTCTCTCCGCTGCCGCTTCTGATGAAGGACAATGCCAGCGGGATACGATCTCTTCCTGACTGTCATCCTATTAGGCTCTGCTAAACTAGGGACTGAGAGGTGACCGACTGACCTGTGTTGATGGATAATCTAGCTGAGGATATGATCTGACCGGAGAGGCGTTTCAGGTCTTTGCAAAGCTCGCGCTTGCACAAGTCTTCTGCCTCAGTAACCCTGCGAATGGGCTGCAGATGATCAAAGTTGGCATGGCTCAGAAGTTTCTCTATCTTCTCGATGATGGTGTCGGCATCGTCGGACCTGATAATTCGCTCATCATCGCCTATAAGAAGGCATAGTTCGTTGATTGTGTTCATCAACTGGTTGTGAATATCGCTCTCCACACCGTTATCGTCTCTTTCTGGCTCCTCGGCCGTGGTGTCTCCATCAACAAGTTCAACCACCGCAGGTTGGCTGATTGCTTGTGCCGATATAGTTGCTTGCAGCTGGCGGAGGATTTGCAGCATAGTATCCATTTGAGATTGTAGGACAGGAGGCATGTCGTTGTTGCTATCTCGCCCAGAACTCCCTTGCTGCAGGTTGAATGTCTCTTGTTGCTTGCCGGTGTCAGATCTGAGCGAGAGAACCTGGTCCCGGCATTCTAACAAAACATCCCTATTACCCGCGTTAGGTATTGGTGCGACCGATCACTACCGACGCACACGTACCTCTGCTGGACAATCAAGCGCAGACTGAGAGCAGACGCGTGATTGCCGAGGGTCCTGCTTATGCGGTCGAAGTCTTTGTCGGTCAGCACAGCTTTGACACGTTTCCAGATCTTTCCAGCTCTTGTCTCAGAGGGGGTAATACGAAGCCCCGCCAACTTGGATGCAATTGCCTCAACATCATCAGCGCACTGCCTGACGTGAAGACTACCATCTGGATCCGTAACGGACTGTTGGCGCTGGAGCTGCTGGAGGATGGAGCGGAGGTTGCTGGTGCTGTCGGTGGCCAACTGGACGTTTGCTGGCCCATCTTTGACAGACGACAATGTCTCAAAGATTTTCTGGAGGGAGTTGAGAATGCCAACAAAGGCGAGCACGCTGGCTCCAGCGCTCAATGGGTCCATGGTTGGGTAGTGTCTCTGGCGCAAAGCGGGGCGATTACATCCCTCGTCGAAGATCCGGGGAGGTGCGAGGAAGTTAAGACGAGCGACTCTGAGAATTCGAGGTTGGCTGAGCACGGGAACGCCTGGGTGGCTTGGGACGCTGACAGTGCAGTAGTTCGAGGCAGTGTAGCGCTCCGAAACACCCTGGTCTAGTCACTTTTTCAAAAATGTAATTAGCAAGCCTTATTTCTACCAGATCAGCTTTCTGCACCTAGGATAACAATTTTTTGAATCAAGCTGTGAGTTCAATAAGAACCAGTGACAGAGTTTGGCCGAAAATTAGCAAAGCATACAAACTTTTGCAAAACAAGAAGCTGCAGCTGTTATGTTTGGGATCATACGAATTCACTCACTGGACCCTCGCATACGAATTAAAATTTGACAATCACAATTAAGGATCCCCCGTTATTACCATCGTGCACCTCTGCGGACACACCGTTCTGTTAAGAAAAGCCTGCTTCTCTCCCATTTTCGTACGAAAAGAATGCTCACGAGGACTATTACGAAGTCGATCACATCCTGGACCACCGTCGTAGAAGTTTCTAGTAGAAGAACACAGAAGCACTGGAAACCTCAACAGTCGGGCGCGATCCCGTTCGATCATATGTGGACCTAAGTGATAGACCCCCGGACTAAAGACCAAGCAGCAAACGTCGACGCGTTTGAGCACTCGTTTAGGAAAAGCTCGCTCTGGCTCGGAGCGATTCAGCTAACTTGCAACGTAGGTTTGTTTCCAGACTAAGACTAATTGTCGACAACGACAAACCTTTTCCGGCACTCGTGGCTGAAAGCTAATGGTTGTGGTGAGGAAGTGTACAGAAGGCGTGCTTGCTCAGAACTTAGGTCCCCTCGTCCGAATTGGGCCAGATGATATGCGACAGCTAAAAGGAGTAACTACTCCCAGCTGACTGGAAATGGCTCTGGCCTATATAGCTGCGTAGACGGTCGGACTCACACAGAAAGTGTCTTTTTATCACCAGGCGGCGCTGCAACACTTGAGTTATACATAAGAGAACAAGAAATATTGCAAGGAAGATAGATTATTAAGCTTCAGCCTTTGGTAACCCGTTTAAATGAATTCCTTGTGCTAGTAAATGCTACCAGAAGTTGCTGAAACAATGTGCGCAGCTCCGCGTCATAGTGCCAGGGTTCCATGCTGTTAACATGCCTGCTGCTGACGCGGAACTGAGCTAAGACTTCGAAATAGCCAATGAAACCAAACAAAATAAACAAGCATGTTTACCCTCAGATCGCCTGCTATCGCCAGAGGTTGGATCTGGCCCACAATAGCTCATAAAGATAATCATAGCATGCGAAATGCCATTACGACTGCTTCTTTCGAGGGAGAACTTCTCTTCATATAGAGGAGATGCAGCCGCTGGTGACACAGCTTTCTTCCATCTTCATCCGTATACACTTGGACTCTCGATATCATACTTACAATGCGCCAGTATTCTATACTTCTAGCTGTGGTCTGTGCCGTGGTGCAGGCCTCGGCGGAGACGCATATTATGTTTACTGGATTTTTCAGCAAGTCGTCTATTTACGCTTTTGAGTTCGACGACTCAGCCGACAGCCTCGTGTTGATTGCCAACAGTACCATTTTGTCTTCCGAACCCAAATGGATCGCCCTCGATGTAAGTCTCCTCGACGTGAACACAATCTGGCTGCTCAGACTTGCTAACTTGCAATCCCCAGGCCAGCAAGCAGACTGTCTATGCGACAAGCACCGGGGGGTTCCACAGCTACGCCCTGAATACGACAGACTATAGCCTTACCTTTACGAATTCTATCAGCCATCCGAACGAGTCTTGCACCAACTCAAATTTTGTCATGGCGTCTCCGGTTGAGCCTTACCCCGTGTATGGTGTGCCGTACACTGTGGGGTGCGCTAGCCTAGCTATGAACGTCAATGACACGGGCGCGCTCTTGGACATCTTCGGCAACCTGACTTACAATTCTGATTGTGGTATTCACGGCATGGCCATCTCCGGCGATGGCACGTTTATTTACTCTGCAGATGATTCTGGGAATGCAGTCTGGGCCCATTCAGTCGACGCAGATGCTGGCACGGCCACGGAGCTGCAGGATCTTGGCGCGCCATCGGACAGCAACCCTCGCCACCTGGCAGTGCACCCCAACGGTCACTTCGTCTTTGTCGTCTACGAGGAGGCGTGCCAGCTTGCCATCTATAGCCGCGACGAGAACGACGGCCTGTTGGTCGCCACCAACACGACCTACTCCCTCATCCCTGAAGCCTTCACAAACACAAGCAGCTACTGGGCTGACGAGGTGACGATTCTCGGCACTACTACCAGGCCCAGGTACCTCATTGCCTCGACTCGATCCCACGAAGGCACCAAGAAGGGCTACGTCTCAGCCTTCTCTCTCAGCCCCACCACTGGCGCCATTGAGGAGCAGCTCTTTATCACCGAGACGACTGGCTCTGGAGGCAGTGCCAACTCTGTCTCCGTGGCCACTTTCAACGAGGAGTACTTTGCTATCACAGACTCTACCGATGACTTTGTCGAGGTTTGGCGGATCAACGGGACTTCTGCGGCACCGGTTGCCCACTTGGACCTTGACGACGGGCCTGCTAACGTTGTCTGGTACAGTTAAAAGAGGGGATACAAGTTTGTGTAGCAGAACAGGTCATATACCATGGACCGCAAATGGGCATTTCTTTGTTTAGCATCTAAAATTTTAAGCATGTATATATAAACATTCTTTTGCTTTCGATGTCCGCGATATGCTTGCCGCTTCGAAATTGAAACTCCTCGTCTGCTCTTCCTTGTATCATATACCTCTCAAGGACAAAACTGGCTATATCCTTTTTTTTTTTTGGATTTTTTTTCTAGCAGTCTTTCTGATGCACATAATCGTCGCAAACGGAACCCACTCTCCGCGCACATCCGGACGTCGTCGCCCCGTTCCTATACAAGGTAGCGGATGAGGGCCTCTGGACCCTGCTCCACCCGCTATTGTCCCTTGCGTTGATATCGAGCTCAACTACTCTCGGAAAAGAGGTAGCGTCAGCGTCGAGTGATAGTGATATAGTAGCTGGAGCAGCACCTTATCAAAGACTTCAACTCCCCCGCTCCCTATAGCGTAATGCAGCGCTGTCCTACCGAGCGAGTCCTTTTTGAGAAATAGTTTTGATTGCTGGCTGAACAGGGCGGCGTAAGCGAGAGTGCGGAGTGAGACTAGTTGAGTCGGTATCCATCCTTTCGTGTCGCGGTAATAAAATATTAATATCATGCACTGTCAACAGTTATTGGTGGCCGCGGAAATGTTTTAAAATCTTCGGTCTCCATGACTACTAGAATGTATGAGTCTCCACATGCCACAGAATAGAAAGTTCTTTCTTTCTCTCTCTCGTTATTTCTTATTTATTTTCTTTCATATTCTTGTGTGATTTTCTATGCGAGTCCTATCTATCCGACTATATAGACCACCATCATTTCCAGTCAGCGGGGAGTGGTCACTCCTTTTAGCTGCGAATTGAAAGATATCCCTTGGTGATGTCTCTGTATGCATCAGAATCAAGCTTTCGACGTGACTCAGGCACCCATTGCTCAGATCCGTATTCTGCTATCTCGAATCGAAGCGTGAGCCGCGGTAGCTCGAGGTGCCCTTTTACCCATCGTAGTGTCTCAATCCAACATCGGAATTTGGGGTCTGCTGGCGCTGGCTCACGCTCAATAGGTAGGAAAACAATTTCCAAGAAGCGAAGATGTCGTAGAGATGTTGCGGCGAGACCGTAGCGCAGGAAGAGACTCGCTGGGTACTGAGCAGGAGCATGCCCGGTGGGTGGATCACTCGCCTCTACGCCGCCACAAAGCATCACAATCAGGCGATTCTCAGTGAAGAAGACAGACTGCGCGTCGTGGTAAAAGTGACGTCCGACAAGGACTAAAGCCGAGGGCGGAACCCAACATCGGCATCTGTCTGTGCTTGTTGAGTAGACTGTGTGGCGGCGTTGGCAGAAATAGTCCGCTTGATGGAGAATTCTGGTGACGAATGAGCTTTTATATTTTAATAATTCTAGATTTATTGTCTTCTGCTTTTTCCTTTTTTCCTTCATGATTATTGGCTATTTTCTGTCAAAAAATATCGCTGTAGTGTTATAACCCGTTGTAATGAGCACTGCAGTAATCCTGAGATTCCTAAGTACTGATTGGGTTTATGCTAATAAGAGTAGTATCAAAGTATAAATCTTTGAATATGGAAATATACAAGTTCTAATGAGCATGCAAGTATTCACTGCCTTTAGGGCTATTTAAGTATATAATAAATGAATATTTAGATTGATAACTGAAGAGCTATATATAATAATCTATCTAATAGTAATAAATATATCCTTATATATTTAGCTCTTTAATTTTAACTATTTGTAATTATATTTATAATCTTTATAGTTAGTTCTGGAATATATTAATTATAAATATAATTAATATATTAGTACTACTAATTCTAATCTTAGATTATATATCTCTGTTTTGCTTTTATAGCTAAGTATTAAGCCTGCTATATTATAGAGATTTATTCTAGATATCTCTAGTGCTATGCTATTTCCTATAATCTGCATATTAAATAAATTATAATATCATCTCTTTTCTATTAATCATTATCCTTAATAATCTTCTATAAATATTCTAGCAAGTTATTCATATATATAGTTATATCTTTCTAATTTATTATATTGCCTAGTATTAATAAATCCTATATTCGAAAATCTTTTTCTTCTTCTCTGATCTCCAAAAGTACTTAGAATTATGATCTTCTTATTGCCTATATTTTAGAGAGTTTTATCGAGATATCTATATGTTCTTATTGCAAGAGCTAGAGTTTTGAAAACTGCAAGGCTTCTCTGTCTGAGTTTTCTCGCTGTATTGAGTATATCCACCTAGGCTATTCCAAGTGTGATATAATAAGTTTTTCTCCTGAGAAGCTTTGCAATATTGCCTCTTAATACTAGAGGTTAGAGAATAAGATTGAATAAAAGGAGATTAAGCTTTTTCGCTTTTATTAGCAGAAGCAGATATAATTAGATAAGATAAAGTATGCTCTATGCTATAGGATTACTTATATAGAGGAATTGGAATATATTAAAGCTGAAGAGGCTAAGGAGAAGTATTATTATACTATGGAGAAGTAATAGCTGATTAAAGTTTTAATTTCTAAGGGTTTTCTTCCTAAGAAGATTTCTGATTAGGATTTAGAATTTGGTTTAACTAAGTAGTTTGATTTCCTAGTTGCTAAAATTAAAAGGCTTAGTATTAGATTGCTTTCTATAGATTATTCTGATTTAGAGAGATCTGCTTAGATAATATTCTTTTAATATTCTTTAATCAAATTATTGCTAATATTAGCTAATTTTTTCTATAAGTTTTCGCTATAATTATAATTTTTTTATTTTATAAGATATTAATATTTTCTTTCTTATTTTTATATATCTAATATTTATTCTATTTTATATTATTGCTTATCTAATTCTAGATTAATATTATATGCAAATTCTATATCTGCTGATATTAATTTGAGAAATAAGATATAGAAAATTAAATATAATCTCTTATAAGAGATTACAAATTTATAATTAATTAGGGAGATTTTTCATAAAATTTGAAATAATCTAAATTTCTTATAGTTCAATTTATCGCTTAGTTATATTATTTTGATATTTTTGCATTATAAATAGATCTTATTTTCTTTTTATAGGATTAGTTTTTTAATCTTTTTGGAGTTTATATAATATATTATAGTATTTCTTGCTTTTGCAACTTTTTTCTAGAGATTTCTATAGATTTCTCTTAATTTTATAGCTTTTCTATTTGCTTTTTTAGCTTATTTATTAGATATTATTTCATAATATACTATAGGATTATATCTATAAAGTGCATAGAATAGGGATATTCCTATAATATTTGTATCTGTGCTATTATATGCGAATTCTGCTAATAGTAATAATTTAATCTAATTATTCTGTTTTTAGTTAATATAGCTTTATAGATATTATTTGATAATCTAGTTTATTTATTCTATTTATCTATCTATTTCAAGGTAGAATATTATAGATATTTATTATATTGCTCTGAGTTATTTTATAAGTGAGATCTAGAATTTGAATACAAATTTCCTATCTCTATTAGAGATAATTTCTTATAATATACTATATTTGCTTATAATTATTCTAAGAAATATATATGCAAGATCTTTCAATATACTGCTTTTCTTATAGAGAATGAAATATATATATTTACTTAGTTTGCAAACTATTACTAAAATGCTATTATATTGCATTTTAGTTAAAAGTTTTTATAAGAGAAATAGCTTAATAATAAAATCTAAGCTAATAAATTGCTATATAGCACTAGATATTAATAGGGATTATAATAGTTTATAAGATTTATATTAGTTTGCCTTATTTTTATTGCAATTATTGCATTTCTTAATAATTTTAATAATCTATTTCTTGAATTCTAAAAGATTCTAATATCTTCTAATTCGCTTATATATTGCTCTAATTCCTTAGTATTTATAAGCTAATATATTATATATTTCTTTGATATATTTATTCTATTCCATAGATATTATCTATTCTAGTATTTTGCCTTAGTATTTGATTCTGAGAGTAATATTTAATTCTCTATATATATTAATAAGATCTCTATCTTTATTAGTTGTAAAGATATCCTGAATTTCTTCTTTGATTTTATCTTAGTAGTTTGCTCTCCTGCTAAAAGCATCTGCTTTAGCATTTTCTCTGCCTTAGATATAGATAATCTTGAAATTGAATTAAGATAGATATTCTATTTATTTTACTTATTATTAGTTGAGATTTTTCATTATTATAAATATAGTGAGATTTTTATAGTTTGAAAATATTTTGATTATATATTTAATGCTTATAAGATAATATTTCTATTCTTTGAATAATTTCACTATAACTATAAATTTTTTATCTAATATTCTATATTATAGCTCTAATTTATTAAGTTTCTTTGAGAAATTAGCAATTATCTATAATTATCTCTATTTATTGCGCTAATTAAGTTTTATACTAAGTATATAATCTAATAAGTTTATATAAAGCTTATATTTCTTATTAAAATTTAATTCCTCTAATATTCAATCTCTAGTAATTAGTTCTTTGATAATATTAAAAGCCTAATTTTCTTCTCTTTGCTATATAAATAATATTTTCTTTTTGGTGAGATTAGTAAATAGCTATGTAATATTGCTATATTTGCTGATAAATTACTTATAGAAATTAGTATATTCGAGAAATGCTTTAATATCCCTAATATTCTTTGATTTAGGCTAATCCTTAATTATCTAAATCTTATCTTTTTATATCCTAATATATCCTAGCTTAATTATATATCTGAGATAATTGATTTTCTGAATATAAAAATAGCTTTTTATTAATTCCACTAGAAGATATGCATCTTAAAATATTTAGAATATCTGCTATATATTCTGCTTATATTTTATGAGAATTTTGGAATAAATAAGGATATTATCAAAGTAAATAATATATATAATATCCAAGAATTTGCAGAGAATATAATTAATTATTTCCTGGAAAAATGCTAATATATTAGTTAATCCAAAGGGCATAATCAGATATTTATAATATCTATAGCAAATTCTAAATACTATCTTCTATTTTTCTTTCTCTTTAATATAGATATATATATATGCTTTCTTAAGATCTAATGCTATAAATTATTATATGCTTTATAATCTATCTCTGATTTCTTTGAAAAGTAGCAGCAGATATTAGTTTTTAATAATAATATTATTAAGCTATTTATAGTTTATATAAAATCGAAATTTTCTATTTTTCTTTAGTATAAATAGAATTAGATATTCTGCTAATAATTATAATAATCTAATATATCCTTTCTTCAGATTCTTATTGAGATATTCTCTAAATATCTCTAATCTTATTTTATCAAAGCTATAAATAAGAAAAAACTATAGTTAAATTTCTTCCTTTAGTAGTATTTTGTGATTATATAGGCTATATTCTGGAAATCCTATATCTAGTTTTCCTTAGAATAGTTTTATGAATTTATAATATTCTTATAGTATTTCAGCGAATATTAGTATTAGTTTATCCTTTTCTATTTCTACTATCTGAAGGAATAGAAGATATTATTAAGTATTTCTTCTTTTGTTTGCTATTTGCCTTTTTCATAGATTAAAGGCAATATTATATCTTGCTCAGCTTTTATATTTCTTTGTAATATCTAATGCTTCTAATTATAAGATTTCTTTGTAATTCTAGAATCTGCATTTCTATTATTGCTCTAAGCTAGATTATATTTCTAAGGGTTTGCATATGCTTATTATTATATTAATCTGCTAATGCTTTAGCATTATTTTTGCAGATTTATTATTACTAGATCTTTCTCTATAAGCTATTAGCTCTGCTGATTTAGAGATATCTATAGATTTATCTAAAGCCTTTTTCCTTAAATATGCTTTAATAATTAAATCTATTTTTTCGCTATTAATTATAATATTTCTATAAATAATAGCATTATTTTATAAGATCTAGCTAATAGTTTAATTAATTCGAGAATTATGCTCTTTAAGCTATAATATTTCTAGTATTAGCTTATATTATGCTATTTCTATAATATCTAATATAATAGAAATTATTTTGCTATAAATTATAATTAATAGATAATTAATCTCTATATTAATAATACTTTAGCTATAGTTGATATTTATTCTATCTATAGTTCTGAATATATAGATCTCTATCTTTCTATGCTATAGAATCTTATTTCTATTAATAATTTATAGAGATATAAAGTTTCCCTATATATTGCTATCTAATAAGGTATTATATTATTTTTTATTAATCTCTATCTCGAGTATTATATATGCTATATTAGCTCCTAGAGTTGCATAGAGAGATTATATCTCTGGTTCTGATTATCTATTATCTCTTATAGATGATTTTGTTCTTTTAGGGCTTCTTATGCTGCTTGCTGCAAAAGCTTTTTAGCTTCTTTTTATATATACTTATGCTATATTTCCTAGAGATATTATTAATTCTCCTTTTTGAGTTTTTCAATAGTAGCCTATTGCTATTATTAGATCTAATACTAGTTTTTGATTTTTCTTAGGCTATAGATATCACATTTTTCATATTTGCAATTCTGCTATTTATCTTTTCTAATGATATATTCTGCAGGAAATTATTCTAATAGTCTAATAATTGTATAGCTCAATTGCTAATTAATCTTAGTTTTAAATCTAAGATTCTCCTTAGTATAGAGAATTATAGGCTTATTCCTTTTTAATCTGATTAAGAACTAATTATTGCTGATTTTATTAGATAAATAGATTATATAATTATAGAAAATATATAAGATTTATCCTATATTATAGTAGTAGAGATGCCTAAGGGAGATTCTGAGATTTTCTCTATTCTTGATTAACTAGTTATAATATTGAATTTTAGTAATTACTTATCTAAGGAGAATTCCTAGGATCTAATATTTGATATTGAATTAGATAGCCTGAGATTATTATTTCTCTTTATTTATTAGATTAAGGATTTGCTATAAGCCTTATTCTAATTCTGCTATAGCATATTTATAGTTAAGAGTTTTTGATAATTCTATTTTCTAATTGCTAGTTAGTTATTTAGCTAGTTATTATTCCTATAAGTATTTTCTGAATATTTATTTTATAATATCTGAGATATCTATATTATTATTGCTAAGTGCTTATTTATAGTATAATTCTGCTTTTTTATATTGCTTAAGGAATTATTCTAATGCTTCTTTTTTGCTGAGATATAATATATATTGATTATTATAGCAAGCTATTTAAGATAATTAGCAATAATTGAGATTTGTTACTTGCTCTGAGTTTCAATTAGAATTAGAATAGTTTATTAAATACTATAGATAATTAATATAATATTTGCAGATTATTTCAGATATATAGTAGATCTAGCACTTAGTATTTATATAAGTGCATTAATCTATATATTATATAAGAATATTGATTTATTATTCTATTATATTTACTTATTATCTTTCTAAGATAGATTGCTATTATAGCTTTCTAAGATATTAGTATTCTTATATGAAATAGCTATGCTTTCCGCAGCTAAAGCATTTAATATTGCTATTTATTTATTATTATTTATATTAATAAGTTGCATTAATTTCTATTAATTCTATATATATTATTCTACTATAAGCTATGCTAAAGCATCCCTAGTTACCAGATCCTTTATTATACTAGTATTTCTTTCTTATATTAGCTTAGATGCATATAATCCAGAGAATATAAGCTTTCCTTTGTTTTTCTAATCTACATTTATATTATCTATTATTGATTTTTATAGTAAGCATAATAAAATCTACTAG
Source organism: Cryphonectria carpinicola (assembly GCA_014849955.1). Taxonomy (NCBI): domain Eukaryota; kingdom Fungi; phylum Ascomycota; class Sordariomycetes; order Diaporthales; family Cryphonectriaceae; genus Cryphonectria; species Cryphonectria carpinicola. The sequence continues at coordinate 893 of JACWRQ010000161.1, read as the reverse complement.
CTTCATAGATTATTCTATATATGCAAGATTATCTTTGATCTTATCCTTAAATCTATTATAATATTAGGCAATAAGAGCTATATTATTTTATTGCAAATATAAGAAGATTTTCTAGAATTCTATAATATATTTAGCTGCAGATTTGATTTGCTTAAGCTTGAGAAGCTTTTATTCTGCCTTATATTATTTATCTATATTGCTGAAAATATCCTTAAATACTTATTTGAAATTATTGAAATTATTGAAGATATACTTAGTATTTTTATTCTATTTAGGCTCATTATACTTGAAATAATTCCTAAGAGTAGGCTTAAACTAAGTAAATATATTTACTTTAAGTCTAATTCTAGTGAAAATAATCTTATTAGCTCTCTTCAGAAACTTTTTTTCTTTATAATAGAAATAGGCTTTGCACTAGATTAAGAAGGCTTAGAGAATATGATATTCTCTATTATAAGCTGCAAAAGCTTCTATCTTATAGTAGAATTCTTTGCTATTCAACTTCTATTTCTCAAATTCTTTAATATACTTTGTAAATGCTTTAATTTAATTAGTAAGATTAATAGCACTGCTATTGATAGATCTAGTTGAAGTTTAAAGAGCTATTATATTTCTATATTATTCAAAGAGTATATACTAAACTATTCCTGAATAAGAGTTATCAAAATATAATAAGCATTATAGTAATTCTGAGATTCCTAAGTACTAATTGGATTTATGCTAATAAGAGTAGTATCAAAATATAAATCCTTGAATATAGAAATATATAAGTTCTAATAAATATACAAATATTCACTGCCTTTAGAGCTATTTAAATATATAATAAATAAATATTTAGATTAATAACTAAAGAGCTATATATAATAATCTATCTAATAGTAATAAATATATCC
>JACWRQ010000160.1:0-79749 GCA_014849955.1 Cryphonectria carpinicola | reverse complement strand
ACAAAAAACAATCTACCAATTTAAAAACATGCCCCCTATTTTTCCTTTTTTTCTTTTTTTTTTTTTTTTTTTAAAAAAAAAAAAAAAAAAAAAAAAAAGAAAAAAAAAAGGAACGATCCCGAGTCGGTCAAGTACGTTCCGCCCAAAGGGAGAACAAAGGAAAAAAAGAAGAAAAGTCGAGCCGGTACCGAAACCACCTAAACGACCACCACAATGGCGCCATCTACCCTTGAAGACAGGACCGTCTCCTCTTCCGTCCCTGCCGGCGATGCCAATGACACCAACGGCAGCAAGAAGCGCAAGGCGAGCATGTCGCAGCAGGCCTATGGTCACTACAACAAGGGCATGAACACAAGCATGGTCCAGTCCAAATTCCTCTCCAACCCGGAGGACCTGGGCGTCGTCGCTGTGGGCTTCTCGGGTGGTCAGGTATGTTTGTTTGCCTGCCCTTCTCTCTCGTCTCTCTTTCCCCTTTTATTGAAACCCAAGACATCTAACATTCTTTCTTGTCTTCTTCCACCTAAAGTGCAAACCCGGTGTCGATGCTGCCCCCTCCGCCCTGATCGAGTCCGGCCTCCTCACCCAGCTCCGCGATGAGCTGGGCTACCGCCTCCACGGCGACGACACCGTGCACCTCTACACCGATCTCGTCCCCGCCGCCGGCCAAGATTCCCCCTACCGCGGCATGAAGAACCCCCGCGCTGTCTCCGCCGTGACCCGCCGCATCGCCGACCAGGTCTACAGCCACGCCAGCCAGGGCCGCCTCGTCCTCACCCTGGGTGGCGACCACTCCATCGCCATCGGTACCGTCGGCGGCACTGCCCGCGCCATCCGCGAGAGGCTGGGCCGCGAGGTCGCCGTCATCTGGGTCGACGCGCACGCCGACATCAACACCCCCGAGACGAGCGGGTCCGGTAACGTCCACGGCATGCCTGTTGCTTTTCTCACGGGTCTGGCGCGCGAGGACAAGGAGGAGTACTTTGGCTGGCTGCAGGAGGAGAACAGGCTGTCGCTGCGGAAGCTGGTCTACATTGGCCTGCGGGATGTCGACCCGGGCGAGAAGAGGATCCTGAGGGAGAATGGTATCCGTGCTTTTAGCATGTTTGATATCGACCGGTACGTTGGTCCTCCCTATATGGAGAAAGAGAGAAAGAAAGAATGTGGAGATACTAACAGGAAGGGGGAAAAAAAAGGCATGGCATTGGCCGCGTCATGGAGATGGCCCTCGCACACATCGGCAACGACACGCCCATCCACCTCTCCTTCGACGTCGACGCCCTCGACCCCATGTGGGCCCCCTCCACAGGCACCCCCGTCCGCGGCGGCCTCACCCTCCGCGAGGGCGACTACATCGCCGAGTGCGTCCACGAGACCGGCAACCTGGTCGCCATGGACCTGGTCGAGGTCAACCCCAAGCTGGTCGCCGGCGAGAATGATGTTGGCGCCAACGAGACCGTCCGGGCCGGCTGCAGCCTGGTCAGGTGTGCACTGGGCGAGAGCCTGCTGTAGGCTGGGTGAAGGGAACAGACTGGGCTTGGGCACAGTGGCCAGGTGGCAAAAAAAGGGGAGAGAGGTTTTATTGTATACGTTATAGCAGACAGCATGAGAGGCTGTGTAGGTTAAGTAGTAGAAGTACACTTGGCTCACTGGCCAGAAGGAAAACTCTGGCACGTCACGCCCTGCAGTCCCCCTCTTCGTCTCTCTTTACCAAAGAAGAGCCATGACCCTCAAAAATGACCGCCTCCATGAAATAAGCCAGATATGTAGTCAAAACTTGACGATTTAGCGAATGCGCAAAGCGAAAGTCCCCACGCAAAAGAGTATCAAATGCCATCATCATCAGCATGGCATCTTCAAGCCCCAAGCAGGCTTGAAGACAACACCCCAAATTTTTAGGTCGCCGACCGGTCCATCATCCGTGACCCACAATTTCAAACCTGTCAGTCCCGGGCAGCTCTCGAACAACAAGCATGAGTCCCCTACCGAAAGGCGAATAGGGATGGTATCTCCCAAACAGACACCAGTCTCCATCCTTCGCTGCTTGAGGTAAGAGCAAGCTCTGGCTTGCATCTTCCTCGAACGCATGAAAGTCCGGATACTGATATATTTTCATACACGGTTCCCAACTCCCGGAAAAAGACTAGCGTGTGTCAATCTTTTCAAGAGGGTATCCGAACAGGTTCATGCCGTCGATGCAGGTGATCCGTGTTGAGACCGATCTTGGGGTTTGAGGAGTCGGTAGTGCTTGTTTGCGTTGTTCTATTATCCAGATGAACCCTGGGCTGAACGAGTTCCCTGACGCGAACAATTCGAGCAACTCACCGACAATTACCGCCGTGTTGAAAATGTCAGTACGTTCACTCACGCCATCCACCCTCTGTATCGCGTCCAATACATCCATAGCCACCTCGAAGTCATCCTTCTCATAGTCTGGCATGAGAGGCGCATGTTCCTTCCAGTTGGCCATGGCCGGAATACCGAAGCACTTGTCTCTCGCGTGCTGACATTGTAATTCGGACAATTTAACATGATGTATCAAATTGGTCAGGCTCATCCTACCGTATCCATTGGATACGCCAGCGAGAAGAAGGTATTCAGGTCTGCTTTTCCCCTTATCCATGTTGGTATATTTGGCCAAGGAGGCATAAACCTCAAGGACATATAATCCCAACCAGAATCACCGCTATCGCGGGACAGGTCTTCGCATATCGGGGCCCTCTTGGTCGCATCAATGAACTCACAATACACCCGCTTCAGTCTTTCCAACGGGGGGGCAGGAAGATGATCTTTGCCGCAGCAGTAGGTGACGTGCTTGCCGAGATAAAGCTCCTGGTATACCCATAGTCGTTGGAAATAATGCCGGCACACGAATGCCTCAGATTGCTGCCAAAAGCTCCATTCCTTGTTACAACTTGATTCCAAGCGTACGCCGAGCGACGATTGTCTCTCCTTCCGGTCTTGAGCTGGAAGCTGTAGATGAAAAGCATACCATGAGACTAGCCCATGTAAATACTCCTTGAGTATCGAAGTCTCCGGTCCTGAATTGCACTTTTCCATGAACGACAACAATTTTCGTGCTCGAGTTACTGTGTGGTCATCGTCAAGTTTAGATAGGATAGCTTCAGTATCGCCTGCAAACTGATACAAGATATCTTCGTTATATCTGTCAAACCGATATAAGGCAGCTTTATTGTCGTTGGCAAACTGAAAGATGTTGTCGCTCCCATCAGCCTGCTCCCCGACACATGCAAGGACATTCTTGGCTTGCGAATAGGTCTGGCCCATGAGGGATACTTGATGTCCCTTCTCCTTTGGATGAGATTGATCTATGCATACGGAGTCGATCCAGTACTAGGAGTTCTGGTCGTAGCCCCATGCCTGCCTCAGCGCGGCCTCACAGTTCTGAGTGACCTTCAGCGTGTGTCCGTTGACCAAAGTATGTGTCGTTTGGTCCAGGTCCCCCCCCAAGTATAGGAAATGGCGTTGTGACCACGTTCTTCGGCGGCCTTGCTATCGAGAGACTGCATCTGGCATTCGAGTGACAGTGCCTGACCTTCTGAGCCCGAGTTTTGGGTGATTTTGAGAAGCCGGATGTAGTCTTTCGGATCGACTAGAGGTTCGTATTCGAAATATGGAAGATCGGCAGGAACACTGTGGTTGTTTACCATGGTGGATTTGATAGAATATCTTGGTGATGATGTTGTGCAATGTAGGGGACGACTGGACTCAGCAATCATGCGTTGGGGTGAAGAGGGGCGATGAGGAACAGGAAGAATAGATGGTAGTGAGGAATTCTCCGGGGCTGAATGAGATAGAAATTGGCTAACAATGCCATGATGCCATGATAGCTGGCTCCCACCTTCATAAGCACTGCCCACTTGACAAGTCACACTACAGCTCTAGCCTGACAGTGCAAAGGGTGCATTGAAAATTCATGGGGTTGGTCATCATTCTTGACTGCGTTTTTATACCTGCACCATGCGGAGGCCTCTTGGACTCTCACAACCCATTTCTGTGTCAATGTTGATTGCTTTGTATCAAATAAGGTCGTAGCTTGCATTAATTCCAGTAAAGCTACTATGGGAACTTGAGGGCAAGCTGGACAAGTGCTCGAGTGCTAATTCCAGAGCTGAGCTGTCTTGGTGTTCGAATCAGCCTCACAAGATGGAAAGAATGTCTTGCACAGCCACGTGCAGCGTGCTTGAAAGCACTATTTATGTTGTGCCACCATACTCGCTCACCCAAACAAGACAGTTGGACAGTTTGTAACCTCGAAACATATGTCCCAGATGTGGCTTCGAATAGCAGCTGCATTGAAGCCCGACAATGCCCTATCCTGTCTTCCCTTATCGCTGTGGTTCCATATCATGGTCAACCTACTGTGTGGGTGTTACTATGTTGAGCATATATATGGAAAGGGTTATGGTAGAAAATGTGAGACATCATTAGTCAACTATTTTGTATCAAGACTATAGCTATATGCTACTTGTGCTGAAAGTCTTGTTATACTTGAAGACACAGGAACTTGAGGCACCGTATGAGATACTGCTGATTCTCTGATGTCTATGTTCTTTGACATGCTTTTTTTCCCCTTCCCCCTTCCCCAAAACATATAGGCCCCATACCCGAAGTCCCATTCCTTAATGACCTAGCGAAGATTAATTACCAAATGTCCTCTGAACATAACATGCATGCATGTCTCAATACACTGGACATAAATATCTGCCACTGGGTTCCTTCAAAAGTCACTGTCTGTTGTGTTCAAGCAGGACCAGTCATCGCACCAGTTTTCAGCTTCACGTAAGTCCTAGACCTCAACTCGAAAATACTTAGGACAGCATGCTCTTCCTTGTTGTGATATAGTGTCATTTCGAGATATGTAGGCTGCCTAGAATTTGTAGAAATTGTCTTAGGCTCATGACAGGACCAGCATGCTACTCTTCAACCCAGCAGCACGAGCGGTATACCGCTCCAAAGGATGAGCAGCGCCTGGGCCTGCAGAAAGACTCCTCGATGTTTACAAGGACATAGAGCATATGTACGTGTAAGCAAGAACGCCTCTTGAGCACCGCACTCCATGATCCACGTGTCTTGCGGACGCGGCAGTTTGCAAAGCCTGCCAACATTGCAGCCCGGTGACGAGTGTGTATTAGTGGAACCTGTGCGGGCCGAAGGACCTTCATCAGTGTATATAGCAATGTTCGTGGGACGGAAGAGTAGAGGCGTTCGCCAGGCTACTCGGAACGTCTGAGATAAAGATGGCTGGCTTTGCTTGGCTCATCAGAATGCACTCACGAGGCGCGAGGCCGTCATGACAGGACTCGTCGCAGCTTGGGGCGGCTTTTCTCTCTGGTCTAAGATGAAGACATGCGGCGGTCCTTACCTGCCCATGAAAAGACTTGAAAAGATTCTGGCAGGTGAACCATATAATAGCAGCTTTGTGTCATGGGAAGAAAGTATTCATACGTTAAATGTGGTAACGTGCGCTTTTAGATTGGATTCAGTGATGGTCTCCAGGCAGTGGAAGAAGAAGCATGAGCTCAAGCTTGATTGCCCCTGGCACAGTATATTCTCACGGCGTATCTTGTCCGCCATTCGTGTCTATCATAACCCTTTAGCGTGGATGCTGGCCTCTGATACCGTCCACAAGACTGTATGAAATGCCAGCCACAACCCAACATCCGACAGAAAGCACAGGTTGTACCATCGTGGCCAGTCTATCGACTAGCCTACCACACGCCTGCCAGGCTCAATTGCAGCCTCGACCGTCGAGGAAACACGCCTGAGACCAGGTTCCAAATGACCCCTTATTGTCGGTATTGATCCATACCATGTTGTTTCTATCGTCGTGAATGATTATTGGATCTCAGTTGAGATGCAGCGCACCTCCTCACTTTGCGACAGAACCAGGCGCCCACATCAGCCAACCCAGGAGGCTGCCCCGTCCTCGATCGTGGACCTCATCATGCGAAGCCATTCCCTCCGAAGAGTGCGTGAGATCCTCCGCTCCCAGCACCAACTCTTGGCTCTGTGCCTTATCTTCGATCTGCACAGTGGGCTGCTGAGCCACGGCGTCCTCTCCGCCTCTGCCCGAGCGACCTCGCCACACATCGCCAAAGACGTACGCCAGTGTAAGTGCCGCCAAGACAACTCCCGGTCCAATCATAGCCGTGTTGCGAACCGACTCGTAACTCTCCTCCATATCCCTGATAGCCCGCTTCAGCAGCGCGATCTCCTCCCCTGCGGCCTCCAGCTTGGCAGCCATCGCCTTGATCCTCTTCGCCTGTCTGTAAGGGTCTGCGTGGTCCAGGGACTCCTGAAAGTCCGAGGCGGCCTCGGCAGCCTCGCGCTCGGCTTCCTGTGCCTCGCGTGCGGCATCGCTGGACGCGCCTGGGGCGGGGGCGAATGGGTCGACCTCGCTGGAGCGGATGAGGTGGATGTGGGATGAGTACTCGGTTCGGGGGATGCCTCGCTCTCGGGATAAGTACTGGGACTCGCGAGAGCCGGCGAGGCCGCCTAGGTTGAAGAGGATGTTACGGGAGGGCGGAGTGGTGTGGAATTGGTGGGGTGAGGGACGGGGCACGCGTATCAGCCCACGCGAGCGGAGAGGAAAGTTGGGCAGGCGGGTCATGGTGATGACAAAAGAAAAGGGGGAAATCCTTGTATAGCAGAGAGATGAGGTTCATGAAGACATCAGGAATTGTGGCTGTTGTCGTTTGACGATGTTGTCTACCAGGAGATCAATTGATGTTGATGTTAAAAGGTTGAGGTGGTGGTGGTGGTGTTGGATGCAGGCAATGCACTCTTGTGGCATGCATGGCGGGGTTCCCTTTGAGGTTTGGAGAAACAACCCCGCCTTGCTACATTCTGAATACAGCAGGTGATGATGAGCAAAGGATCAGATTACCTAACCCTCAGCATCAATTGGCTATTCTTGAGCATATTCTGATTCTTCAGCAGAGTTCACCTTGAATTGGCAAGGCTGAGCGCTGGTAACTATGTGAATGATCATTGATTCAGGGCTGAGAACTGCTATTTTCCAGTGCACTGTCTGCGCTCTATCTTCACTGTCAGTCAGTAGTGCTTCGCATTGCATTCCTGAATAGGACAAGAGCCTCATGAGGGAATCAGAGGAATATAGTCATGGTCAATGGATCTTAATTGAATCAGACGTTCAGCCTCGGATCATGAGTCTAACCTGAGCTCAAAGTAATGGAACTTGTCCAGCAATACTAGCTCAAATACCAGCTCCATATTTTCCATCCTGCCTCACATGTAGTCGATATATGGCAGAAAACCAGTGATATACTTTTTGCCTTGACAGCAATTGAACAGCACAGGAACAGTACTTTCACTAGCTTCTAATTGCTGCCACTTCTGCTGGTAATGTTCATATACTGTAGTTAGTTTTCTCTATACTTGTAGCAGCAGCGCGTGTTGTGGGGGGAATTCCTGCAAGTAGGATTGTGCACCACCGCTGGAGCAGCTGCTCCGGTGCTGAAGTGGGCACGAACTCTGTCATCACTTCAATCACTGGGCAATTGGTTGCTGCAGTGGGAAGGAGTCTAATTGATCTTCCAAGACCATGACTTGACTGTTGTGCCACCAGGAGAGGATCAGGACTTTCAGACCTGCACACAATACAGGTATGGAGCTTAGTTTCTTGAAACTCCAGATCAGATGGATGTTACTAGCATCAGCTCACAGTGGACTAATCAAGCACAAGACTTTAGCTCTCCTGTCAGAGAATTTAAATGTCCTGTCAAATCACAAGCGGTTCCGTTTTCGCATGTCTAATCTGTTTATGTCCGTACTTCTCGGACGTGTCAAGCACGTGTCAGACATGGTTCGAACAATCACAACAATGGATTGTCCAACGACCTTTTAGTTGCCGAGAGCTATTATCACGATCCGGCGATCAAAGCGATAGCATTTTGCACATGGAACTTCCTGAGCGAGCGAGTTCACCCCTTGGACCTTCAGACCCGCTGTGCTGACTTGTAGACCCGCAGCGGTCAGCAGAGTGCCTTACTCGAGTCTTCTGTTCCCAAAGAGAGAGGCTCACCTATTGGTCTCAGGTCCCTACAGTCCGCTTTTTTGTGGTCAGGTGGGGGGTGTCATGAAGGTTGCGCCTACATTTAACGGGCGGAGCCTACGAGCTGTTGCGACGAAAAATTTTAATATCGGCCGTCGGTACGGTGGACGCGCAAGACAATCGACAATCTCGCTTGCCTTAAAGAATTTGCCACGGAGCATGGCAGCATGATTTGAGACGAGGGGTGGTGGCACTTATCTACTATGGTATACCACATACTACGTAGGACCAAAAGAAGTGGGACACCGGTTCGGATGAACCAACCAAAGGACTATGTACCATTAGCAGTACCGAAGTAGGAGCTATGGCAGTTGTGAGAGAGGCGAACCTTGAGAAAGCACTGGAGCCCTGCTAACGGAATTGAGATTGGCACAAAATGTGCCGCGCGGGATGGGACGAGGGGAATTTAAGGTTGTTGCCGTGTATTCCCATCGACCTGCTGCAAAGGACGTTTATTTCTGATAAGGAGGAAAGATGACTTCACATGGAAACACCTTTCCCTCACCCCCTCTCTCCCTCCTTCGAACCAGGTTCTAGACAAGCCGCTGGGGGGGGGGGGGGTTCGTGTGATAATTAGTTGACGGTGGAGCGTTGGTTTCCACCTGAATTTGACACTTTGGAAGAAGGCATGAGGCGGTGACAAGATGATTCAGTGCGCTGAGACTCTCCACGTCACATCAAGAGTTCAGGGGGATGGGAGAGGGTCACTTAACCATGCGCAAATGCTCGGTACGTAGAGTAGGGTAAAATCAAGTACTACGGGAAATGGTCAAATCAATGTGAATCTCTACCTCGTTTACTTTGCAGGTCGCCATGCAGATAACAAACGTGCCTCCATTCCTTCCCTACTATCAGTAGCAAATCCATATACCCCTTTGCGAATATTCACGGCAATGTCACTATGACTTAGGCCTGTGCACCAGCCATCATAACCTCCAGGGCACGCCGCAGGACGTCATCCTCGGCAGGGTAGTCGGGGCCCCTGATGGTCTCAGCGGCGGGCAGCAGGATGCTCTCGTCAATCTCCTTGTACTTGCTCGTCTGCACCTGGATAGCCTGGCCGTTGCGCGCGGTATCGGCCATCAGCAGGGCCGCAGCACGACCGACGGCGGAAGCAGGCTGGATCTCGACGCCGATCTTGGCCATGATCTCCTTCAGGCCGGGGAGGACACTGCTCTCTGTCCATGTCGGGCAGACCGAGTTGATGCGGATGGGCAGGTTGGCCGCGCCCAGAAGCGGGTGCAGGCCGCGGGCGAATCCAAGCACAGCATGCTTGGCCGTTGCTGAAAAAAAGACCGTGCTTGTCAGTTGCGGGCACAAGAATCGATCGGACCATTATTCTTACGATAGCAAAATAAGATCCTTTCGGGAGCAGGGGGTTTGGTTGGGGGGTTTATCGTGAAAATAAATTTCAAAAATTGAACAAAAAAGAAGAAAAGAAAAAAAGGGGAAAAAACGTACCGTAGTCTACGGCACGGCATCGCTGGATTCCCATGGTGGAAGCATTGACAACGATGCTGCCGCCCTCGGGCTGCTGGCGCATGTAGTAAATGGCCAGGGTGCCAGTGTTGATGACACCCTTCATGCTCACGTTCAGAAGGTCGTACGAGGGCTCCTTGAGGTCGCCATTCTCGTCCACCTCAGTGGCCAGATAGTCGGCCCGGGGACCCAGTCCGGCATTGGCAAAGACGTGGTCGATCTTGCCATACGTCTCCTTTGTCTTCTTGAACAGGGCATTCAGCTGGGCCCAGTTGGCGACATCGGTCTGGACGAAGGTGAAGCTGCCAGAGGACGACGACTCAGTCGGTGGAGCCACATCGCCATTGACGACAGATGCGCCGAGAGAGAGCAGCAGTTGTACGGTGGCGAGACCAATTCCGGACGAGCCTCCTGAATAAACGAGAGTGACAGGTCACATCATGTCAGGAATCATGCTTCCCCTTTTCGTTACACGGTGTAAAAGAAAAAAAAAAGAAGAAAGAAAAAAAAGGTGAAAAGAAAAAACAAGGGGACAGGAAACAAAAGAGGGGGGAAAAGGGAAAAAGTCAACCGATTTAGGAGGACGATTCATACCTGTCACAATGACAACCTTACCCTTCAGGGCGCTCAGATCACCATCGTTGATATAAAGTCCGGCCATTTTGAGGGGGTGTTACTCGCTGGGACGAGTTTCGAAGAGTGCTACGTGCGCAAAAACAAAACAAAGGATAAAGGGCACCAACAGGCACAGTTTCAATGGAACGTCCACTGCAGGTACCCCCTTAATATCGCAGTCTCTTACGTGGCAGACACCTGGAGCATGACATCGAGCATGGAGAATTTACCTGATGGCCCCTGTCCGTTCCTACTCCAGACCCATGTTCATACACACAAGCTATGTATGCACATGAATCGGTTACGCAGTAGGGCTACCACCATCTTCATAAACCTTCTGCAAGCGAGCATCACCTTACCTAGGTATGTATAGCTACGTACTTTGATACCGCACTTAATCTTATCTGATTGAGAAATGAACATAAAATACTACCCAAACGTCAGCCCTATGTTTTTCCCAATCTGAAACAACGAACTACTATCCCGCCTCGCATGTGCGGCTCTTCATAACCAAGAAGTACTTTGGTACAAGCTAACAGAGAGAGGATAATCTGCCCTCCTGTTTACTCGGAATGGCCTAGGTGGATGCGCAGGCAAAACCGGCTACTAAACTTGTACAGGCGTGCCAGGAGGCCAAACTCAGAACGTACTACTCACCCATTTCCATAGTAGCATCTGCAGCCTGGACGCCAAGTGGGTCGTTGTTCTCGAACCTGGGCCATCCAGCCAATGTGCTCATGTTGTAAATTTTTTCTTCTTTGATTACCGTGTATTTCCGTTCCTTCCCTCCTTCTTTTATCTCCATAACTGGGAATATGGATCCACCTCTGAGACGGGTACGCAGATCGTTCAACGGCGCAACCCCTTGCTGGACTGAGTCCCTATGGTCTAATGTATGTATGTACTATGGCATGTTTGGTAATGGAGACACGCTCGAGAGGCAGAAAAGACTGGCACCTGTGTGTGTGGCGAGTCCTTTGGATGCCTTTGCCTGATTGGTCCGAGGATGTCATCAACGTTACAAGGACGTGGGACTAAGCCTCGGCTCGAGGGTTACACTACCACCTACACGGTATGCAGTTCGCATGAGAATCCTTCTCCTGTTTATGCTCCTTCCAAGAGCCCGACTTGCATGTCTTGAAATCTATATCGGGTGGCTAAATTCTGTTTATTCTTCGGGGGATACTTTCTAGTAGCACAGTTGATAGCATGAAACTATCATGAGATCATATGTTTCCTTATAATCCCGGCCCAGGGACTCTGACCCGTTCTGCTTGGGTTTGGAACCCGTTATTATGGAGATGGTAGCCAGGAACAAATTTCCAGCAATTAGAGTTTCTCGCCCTGTTGATCCCTCAGGTCATGCCAGGGTCCCTGATATTGGGGACCACCGGGGGCCCGATCCGTCGCTTTGGTCTCTCCCCTTAGCCCTCGAGCCGGTACTTCAGAACAGACATTTCAGGAAAAGCTCTTTTTCTTGTTTATATGGAGATCCCGTCCTCTGCATCAAAGTATCATGATACTGTCATTTTCTAGGTTTCATGATTCTTCCTTTCTATAAGCCACCCCCCCCCCCTCTTTTATCCTTCCTGTGACGAGCAGTGCCGCTCGGTGGTCTTCGATACGCCATGGTTGAGCCAGCTGGTGTGGGAGTCCCTCTGCTCCGGGTCACGATCCTCTTTCTCGTCTTGACGTGGGTGACTGTCATCGTTCGTGTATCGGTGAGAAGATGGCTGAGGCCGGAGGCTAAGGGGTTGGATGACCTGATGATGTGCATCGGTCTTGTAAGTGACCTTTTCTGGTGATGCCTCGGGCCTAACGCCTACATTGAAATATGTACCATTTTGAAGGAAGATGGGACAAACAGAAATGACAGCTTTTTAACCCGCAATGTCGGCAATTTTAGGTCCTCTACACAGTCACATGTTCTCTGGTTATCGTGTGTTGTTACCACGGTGCAGGGCAGCTGTCAGAACACCTTACGACGACAGACATTATGCAGGGGACGAAGGTGCGCACCCCCTAGACGTGAATCGTGCGTCAGGTAGCAACGTTGTTGACGATGCTATCTTTAGGTATTTTTCGTTGCCGAATACTTCTACGCCGGCTGCACCGTCCCGATCAAGAGCAGTATTTGTGTCTGTCTGATCCGCGTGGCCGACGGACGTCGTCGATTCTCGTGGACTCTCTGGGGCCTCGTCGCGCTGCAGTTCATGGCGGCTATTATCTTCTTTGCAGGCATCTCCAACATCTGCCACCCAATCACGACTCTCTGGGGCGAGACAACCTACGGTACCTGTGATTCTAGGCTCAACAGCAGCGTCAGCTTCCTCTTCTCTGCCGTCTCCATATTGACGGACTTATCCTTGGCCATCCTGCCTGGCCTCTTAATATGGCCTATCCAGATGAAACGACGCCTCAAGTTCTCTGTCGCTATTATTCTGGGACTGGCTGCCTTGTGAGTGACCGCATTCATGCAGTTGGCCTTTGTCCTTTCTTGGCCACTTTCTAGTTTTTTTCCTTTTCTTTTTTTTTTTTTTTTTTTTTTTTTTTTTTTTTTCCCTTCCCCCCATAAATTATAAAACTCCCATTTCTTCTTTTTTTTTTTTTTTCTCTTTCTCTTTTCTCCTCTCTTTTTTTCTTTTTTTTGTTTTTTGTTTTTTTTTTTGTTTGTTTTTTTTTTTTTTTTTTTCGTTGTTTTTTGTTTTTTTTTTTTTTTTTTCTTTCTTTTTTCCTTTTCTTTTTTTTTTTTTTTTTTGGTTTTTTTGCCCTCCCCCTCCCACCCAGAAAGGAGAACACTCCCATATCCTCTATTCGTCTTCTCTTCTACTACTGCTGACGACTGACTGTTTCTCCTTTCTCTAGTGCGAGCTGTGCCACCATCATCCGACTTCGTTACTTGACCTTGTACGACAACCAAGCCGAATTTATGTACAGCGCCGGCCCCATCGGGCTCTGGTCGGTTGTCGAAGAAGGAATTAGCATCGTCGCCGGCTCCATGCCCGCGCTCCGCCCCCTCCTCAGCCTGCCTATATTTGGAGGCACCAGAGATGCCAGTAAGGGGATCTCGAACCCCGACACGGACCTGCAGACATGGGGTGCGGGAGACAAGAGGGACATGAGAGATGATGACCTAGCAGAGGCCATCAAGATGCAGACCTTTGTGTCGAGCAACAGCAGCAATCACCCTAACAACAACAAAGTAAGGATCTCGAAGGACGGGGACAGCGACGGAGAGAGCCAGACTCACATCCTTAAAGAGACGCGTGTGACGGTTTCCACCGAGCATATGAACTCCACAGGAACCGAGGAGTGGACGAAGCGACGGGTCAATGGTTGGGATCGAGAGGCAGGCAAGTGATACCAGACAGCCGATGGGCACTAATCGTCCTTTTAAGGGAGTCCTTGAGTCTATACTTTGTATCGCCGTGTCTGGCTCGTCGAGTTATCAAGCTCCGACCCGTACCACGGCCGCCGAGTGATAGCCAGGGCTCTCAGAAGTCTTGCTAGACCTACAACAGTACTGTAACTCCGTTAGGCGCTCACCTGACCGATTAACTTACTGTAACTATCCCAACACCACGACACTATGATGACAGAGTCCGATTCACTTACTTTCTCCGAGGAACGAGTTGGCAGGACAAAAAGAGCCCTTCGTGGAGAAGAAGCAGAGTTATCGGTCAGATTCGAGCTTGTTCCGGGGCGGGTGCTTCGAGGACGACTTGAGATCCGGCGACCCACTCTCTCGGCCGCTGGCTTAGTCCGAGGGTTTATTTAATTCGTGGATGAGGTCATGCATTTGATGTGGCATAATATGACGACACTCTGATACAGCGTACCATTGCTGCTGAAATCACTTATGACATAAAGCTTGCTGATCTCGAATGCGAAAATGTACGGCGTATAAGTATTCACTGTTATAGAAAGTGAATCACTTGGTTGATTAGATCAATAATACCCTTCATCCTCTCGCATACCTCGACCTTGTTCACGCCAGTCTGTTTGCTCCAGAGTTTCATTTGTTTGAATCCCGTCGTCGTACGAGAATGGCAACACAACGCGTATTCCAGCTGAGTGGCACATGCAATAATTACCCATGGGGGAAGAAGGGACAGCAATCCCTGGCTGCCCAGCTATGTGCCAGGACGCCTGGGACAGACTTCAAGATTCAAGATGATACTTTCTACTCTGAGATGTGGTTCGGCGATTACCCAGACTTTCCAGCCAGAGTACTCAAGACTGGAGAGCTCCTTGCGGATGTCTTGAAGAAGAACCAAGAAACGCTGCTTGGGAAGAAGGTTGTCGAGAGGTTCGATGCCCAGCTGCCTTTCCTTCCAAAGGTAAAGAGTCCGGTTCATCTTGTTACCAAAGAAAAGTTGTGTAATGATGTTGCTGACGAGTCAACACGAAAAAGATCCTCTCGATAGCCAAGGCCCTTCCCCTACAACTGCACCCGAACAAAGACCTCGCAACGAGGCTACATCAGAAAGATCCAGACCAGTTCACCGACCCCAATCACAAGCCCGAGATCGCCGTCGCTCTCTCCAAGTTCGAGGTCTTCGCCGGCTTTAAGCCTCTCGCCAAGGTCCAGCCCATCTTCACCCTCTCCGCGCTCACGGCCTACCTCCCTAGCACGCACACTGAGCGCTGGACCAGCGACACCTTGCGCGAGGTGACGCGAAACCTCCTCAAGGCCGACGACGCCACTGTTAAAGCCATCGAGAGGAACCTTCTCGCCACGCCGCACGAGGACCTGCAGAGGGTTGGCGCCGAGTATTTTGCTGACCTCTTGCCGCGGCTGCAGGGCCAATATGGACCCGGCGATGCAGGCAGCATTGTTGCGCTGACGTGCATGAACTTCATGACACTCGAGCCTCTCGACGCCATCTACATTCCTGCCGACGGCATCCATGCGTACTTATCTGGCAACATTGTCGAATGCATGGCGCGGTCAAACAACGTCCTCAACGTGGGCTTTTGTCCGGCGGCGGACAGGAACAATGTTGATGTGTTTGCGGATACGCTGACGTTCAAGGCGCACAGCAGGGAGGATGTCATCCTACCGAGCCAGAAGAGCAAGAGGAGCAGGACGGGGAAGACGGTTGTCTATAAGCCGCCGATGAGTGAGTTTGATATGCTCTTGTCTGGGCTGCGGGCGGGCGAGAGTGATGAGATCAAGGCCGGGGATGGACCTGGGGTAATGATTGTTACGCAGGGTACGGGGACGATGACTGCAGACGGTGAGGAGTGTGAGCTGAAGGAGGGTTATATCTACTATGTGGCACCGGGCATCGACATCAAATGGGAGACAGAAAGCGGGATGCAGATTTTCGAGGCAGTCATATAAACAGTCGAGGTTATCACAAGGCACTGAAGGATTTATGATGAGAGTATAATTGTTGGATAAAGACGCCTTGACAACAGTTAGCCTAAAATGAATCTCCGAGACTCAAATCTGTGAGATGCTAGCTTTCTCGACCTTACTCATTTTCCCTCACGACCTTGACGACATTAATTATTTACCAGATACTACACCGCAGGAGAGTCGTTCATTATACCCCCCCCCCCACAAAAAAAAGTGTTTCCAAGTACCGGATATCCCATATCTCCCAGTGCTCTTATTTCACAACGACCACTGACTTGACATTAACTATCACATTGCCAATAACGCCTCCTGGTCAACGAGCGCCTTGGTGCCATCGACTTGAACATAGTAGCCGCGCGATATTGGTACCCCGGCAGTCTGGACAAGCGTTCGTGTTTCCGCCTGCAAAGCCGGTCCCCCTACACAGCCCGCAGTTAAACGACGCCAGGCACGCAGCGAGACCACGACAAGTCTGGTAATGTGGTAGGTCCCAGTGCGGGCAAGTAGTCTGAACCTGGCTTGGGGCCGCGTACGTGCCGCCGCACTCGTTGCAGAGTACTGGGGCTCGATCGGCGGGGCGCTGGTGATATGGGAGCTGGTAGGGCCTTGTGATCTGGCCGGTGCCCTGACAAGTGGTGCATTGTGCCCAGGTGTGCCACTGAGCCGCGGGCAAAGTCCAGAGGCCTTGGTGGCCAGTCCAGACGATCATACAGTTTTGCTGTCAAGTCTCGAGGGGAGCCGAAAGCCCCTCCACACTGATTGCAAGGCATGTTGGTGTTGTTGCGAGCCTGGGGAAGTAATTACTTAAGCTGATTTTGAGACTGAAGAGGATTTGTAGAGAAGGTAACTTGAACAGGAAGACAGAGATCGTGAAATGTCGACTTTTTGCCTCTTATGTTCGCTGGGCCGTTCAGTCAGACTGGTTTGTTTCTCTCGTATATAGCCTGACCAACGAATAATCCAACGTATATGTATGGCATGAGAACAATACTGGTGACACATGGTCTCGATGCCCAAGTGGCTTGTGCGTTGTATAATGCTGACCACCCTCTTGCCTTGAAGTGTAGAAAGGCTTGCAACTAGGAGTTGCCATTGGATTAAACCTGCATCCACTCCAGGAATGATCCTTTGATTTTGGTGGTGTGGCATATTTAATTACTGAGCAGCCCAAAATGTAAAGGAAGAGCATAGGTGAGGCATCTGCAAAGCATCCAACTCAGGCGCACAAAGTCAGCCACAACAAATATCGCACAGATGTGCTGTCATAACTTATTGACCATATGAAATACTAGGCACATTGTGAGGTAATGTATCGTCTACTCTAGTATGATCAAGTCAGATGCAATAAATTATGCACACGATTATGACTTGGCCTCCACAGATATTATTTCTTCTAGCACATTGATTATTATTTGCATAAATGCTTGAGACTACCTCAGAATACACCGCCGATACATCCATCAAGGCTTGGATGCTCTCCCTACATATCAACTTGATAGATGCCTAGCTACACAAAGTGCAACTATGAAGGAAGCAGCTGAGCTGATATTGAAGTGCAAAACTCAGAATTCTTCAAACTCACCTCTCCCTGTCATAATCATGCTCAAAGTCTCTTAATATTTGGAGCAAATGCGGCAGACCTAGCGGGATGAATGAGGAGGCATGAAGGAACAGGTCAGTACCCCTCTATCAAGTTTCTCAGTTCTCCTTCATCCAAACTCTCATACAATATGTATGCATACTTACTTAATCAACTGCCAGAGGTGTTGGCATGAAGAAAACAGCCTTGAAGGGAGCGAGCGACTCCTTGGAATCAGGCTCTGTCAGGGTTAGGGTTATTACTGATCTTATTGGCCGACTTTCCGTAAAAATCCTTAGTCATCTTGCCCCACTATAGATCGATCACGCCATCGACCCCCAGGCCAAGTGTGGCTTACCAAACGGACGATCTCTTTTCTGTAGCCATTTTCTGGGGCCTTACAAATCCTTGATGTTGAATCCCTCACTCAGAAAAAAATAAATTAAAAAAATGGCTCGTTCATAACACTACTTACTCCTTACACCAATCTCACTATCCTCTTACCTCATCTGGGCTTCACGATGGTGGCTTCATTCAGAGCAGTGGCCTCCCGCGCCTCTGCCAGGGCGTTTCAGGCGAGATCGCCCTTGACGACCTCGTCCCTTAGATCATACGCCACCGTCAACGCGATACCACCAAAGCCTCACCACCGCGTGGTCATTGTTGGAGGAGGCACAGCAGGCGTCACAGTCGCTGCGCAGCTGCTGAAGACCAAGGAGTTCCAGAAGGACGAGATCGCCATCCTGGACCCGGCCAAGGACCACCACTACCAGCCTGGATGGACCCTCGTCGGCTCCGGCCTCAAGCCTCTGAGTGACATGAGCCGCCCTCTGTCCAGCATCATACCCGAGAATGTCACGCATTATCCTCTGCAGGTTGCCAAGTTTGATCCTGAGAACAACGAGCTCAAGACGACGGACGGTGTCGAGGTCTCGTACGAGTATCTGGTGGTGGCCCCAGGTCTGGAGGTCAACTTTGCCGGTATCAAGGGGCTGCCTGAGGCCCTGCAGGATTCGGGCAGCAACGTGAGCTCCATATACTCCAACACCACGGTCGAGCAGGTCTGGAACAACATCCAGGCGTTCAAGAAGGGGACGGCCGTCTTCACGCAGCCGGCAGGTGTGATCAAGTGCGCTGGCGCCCCGCAGAAGATCATGTGGATGGCCCTGTCCCAGTGGGAGAAGGACGGCGTGAGGAAGGAGATCCTGCCCTACTTTGCTACTGGTGCTCCAGGTATGGTCCCCGGCCTCTGTCTCTCGGAATGTGGAGAAGAAAAAAGACGCACACTGACTGTGATGATATAGCCATGTTCGCCGTGCCAAAGTATTCCAAGGCACTTGAAGAGCTGCGTGTGCAGCGCCAGGTGGAGGGGCTGTTCCAGCACAACCTGGTCGGGGTCGATGTGAAGAACAAGACTGCCACTTTCAAGAACCTGGCAGACAACGGCAAGGAGGTCCAGAAGGAGTTTGGTTTCTTGCACGTGGTTCCTCCTCAGAAGCCCTGGGACTGGGTTGCCAAGTCCCCCCTCGGTAAGAAGACTTTGACCCTCCTGACAGGCCGAATAGTGTTTTGGGAGTAGGGGTCCAGTGCTGACTGTTTATCAACATTGCAGCCGACTCTGCCGGCTGGGTGGATGTGGACAAGACCACGACTCAGCATAACAAGTTCTCCAACGTCTTCTCGATAGGCGACGCCTCCTCCCTCCCCAACTCCAAGACGGCCGCCGCCATCTCATCTCAGGCTCCCGTTCTCGTAGACAACCTGCTCGCCGCCATCCGCGGCAACGAGCTCAGCGCTGGCTACACCGGCTACGCTTCCTGTCCCCTGCTAACCGGCCACAACGAGCTAATGCTCTGCGAGTTCAAGTATGGTGGCGTGCCTGATGAGACATTCGCCAAGGTGCCCGGTATCGGCAGCCAGGATGTGCCACGACGGGTCTTCTACCACCTGAAGAAGGATTTCTTTCCCAGCGTGTACTGGAACAGCTTCGTGAAGGGGACATGGTACGGTCCAAGGGCCTGGTTTAAGCCAGACACAGCAAAAACGTCTGCATGAGAAAACCACGATAATTGCCGACGACGAGGAAGAAGAAGGGCGAGATTGTGAGGCTCACCAACGTTGTAAAGCGTGTCCTGCTTCATTCGAAATACGTTGTTTTGTTGGAGAGGACGCAAGGCTCAATAGGGGCCACCCTCTGCAGTAGGATGACAAAAGGTTCTACGAGGGGATCGCAAAAGGTCTGACTGAGAAAAAGAAATGCGAGAGGACTTCTTGTGAGATGCTCAGGCTTGTCTGATAGCGCTTTTCTGTTATCGTGCTAGCTGTTCAGCCTCAATTAATGACTCATTCTCTAGACCATCTTAACTGTCGATGTGATTGTTGGCATATTGGGGACACTTCTGTCGCCTAGTGAACTGCATGAGGCCAGATTATGGGAATGATTTTGCGCATCAGCTAATATCCATTAGCTAGCAGAGATGAGGCTGAGCCACAGCTAGGCTCAGAGCGCATCAACTGATAATACTCCTAGCCAAGTAATTACTTAAAGTCTTCTTTGATTACACACACACACACACACAGTTACACACACACTTCTTATATCATTTCAATTTTACTAGTAGCCTCAACATGTTTGCCATCAATCAAAGTCAATATTACAACTAAGTGACTCGTAGAGAGACCAAAAAAATGAGGCAGAACAAAGGGGGAGGACTAATCTTTGTCTTGGGTGATATGAGTCAAGATGCCCTTCACTATATGATCAATAATGATGGGGCTTAGAGGGCTTGAGGGAGTAATAGAGTATAAGTGTCCGTTCCAATTACCAGTACTAAACCAGTAACTTTGACACCAAGACTGTGTGTAATTAGTGTCTTCGTGGAAACACCGTCTGGGGTGTCAGTATATGTTATGCAAAAGGTCTTTTTGGTTGACAAAGTAGCTAGAGACGCACAAGACAGCTGTCAAGGACGGCACCTCACAGACTGACGGCCATTTACTAATTCGTGGCCATTTGCCTAGTAACGAGACGGCTAGAAAATGGTACACCGTTCTATAACGAGACCATCACCAACAACACGTTACTATCGTGTCCTAGCTTCCCCCTAGGATCACTTCGGTTGCAATCACTTCTATCATAGGGCTGATCTTTCAAGTGCTCTAGATGCACACCATGAGCAACTTGCAACCAAACACTGCTATATCAATTCGGGCTCTTCTTCCTCGAGGGAATTGCCGAACTTCTCTCTCTATTTCTCCTGTCATTTAACCCTGTGCTCTGTGTACACCTGGTTGTCACTTTGACTTTCACCTTTCCACTCTCTTGAAATCCGATTCCACATCATCTTTGTGTGTAGTGTGTACACTGCATCACCCTTTTCTGTCCACACACTTGTCATCAAGATGACCCCCAAACGAAACCGAGAAAGCTCTGAGCCGCCCCCGAAGCGGCAAAAGACCTCTGGGCCCGATATGATGCCCACCCCGGAGTCAGAATGTTTCGACTTCCTAGAGGCTTCTGACAACTGCTCCCCAGCCCCGTCGCTCTACACAGAAGCTACTTCCAGCGATTCTGGGTTCTCTGTCGAAACGAGCCGCTCCAAAGACGTCTCGTTTCCTGTCGGTGGTCGTCTTGTTCCCCTAAGGATGAGCCTTGCGGTCTTGGAAGACCCGTTGGGATATAGGAGCCGCATAAATTACCGCGGAGACCTATATCTCACGCTGCCTCAGGGAGAGTTCCAGATCGGCCATATCAATGGCTGGCTGCTGAGGAAGTCAAACCCCTCCCAGCAAGGCCAGAGCTCCCCCCTCTGGGTCTCCGAGTGGTTGCAAGGGTCCATGTCCAAGTACAAATACGAGGCTAAGGACATGGCGCAAGCCTTGCGATCGTTGTACGGGAAGCAAGGACAGCCCCAGGAGCTTGATGTCCCGGGTCACGGCCATGGAGACGATATTGTTTTCATAGAAATGATCCATATCGAAGAGAAAGATGAAGCAACCGGGATCAAAGTATGTTACCATCAGAACAATTTCCCCATGCCCCTTAGTAGCCGATCGTTGCTAACGATTTCTTATTGTAGTTCGCCGGTAACAAACTTCTCAAGCACGCGTTCAGTCTTTACTACGCGTGTATTGCCGATTGGCACATCCCGGAAGAGTACCAGCCCAAGGCACATTTGACGTTCATTCTTGAGCCAGCACTGCCCCAGGATGATGACATTGCTGCGGTCTGGTTCAAAGATCAAGGAAAGCCCAGCGGGAGCAAAGCCATGGACGCCCGGGAAAGGGAGGTTGCCGACACGCTGAAGATGGTATACTCATCAGCGTCGATCGGATACAAAGTGCTCGTCGAGGATGCCCTGGTTCGGTCTCCAGGCGGGGGAACGGTCCACACCATCATGGGCCTTCGACTTTCTGTGGAAGCGATGCGAAATCACTTGTCGAAAACACAGGCGGTGTGACGGTGTATCTTGGCGAGCGATAGCGGAGGCTGATTCAGAACATCATTCCAATGGTGACTGCAAGATCGAGTTTTCTTGTACGGATTGTATTCTTGTCATAAGCTATGGGAGGTTGGATGCTTTCAATTAGTCGTTCTTCCTCCCTCTTGATATTGCATGAGTCTTACGAAAGCAATGTTTGTTAGAATGTTTTTTCTCATCCGGGATGGTATTTTTA
The DNA here is from genome assembly GCA_014849955.1 of Cryphonectria carpinicola. Classification (NCBI taxonomy): domain Eukaryota; kingdom Fungi; phylum Ascomycota; class Sordariomycetes; order Diaporthales; family Cryphonectriaceae; genus Cryphonectria; species Cryphonectria carpinicola. The sequence continues at coordinate 57,939 of JACWRQ010000160.1, read as the reverse complement.
GAGGTAATAACGTTTGGCATGAGCTCATGGGCAACCGATTTGGATGCTTGAGGATAGATCCTGCGCTCTCGTTCACTTATGGGGAGGAGGGCACACGCCCTAGACAACCGCTGGCTGACACAGGACGCTTTGCAAAGCCATGGACTGGCCGAATGCCAAGCCATGCTACCATCCCATAAGGATTCGGTGTTAGGACACAAATGTCCCGAAGTCAGCCTGGAGTCCGAACGGCCAGCCATAGATAGGAATAGTCCGTCAGATCCAGGAAGAATTAAAATTAAACTCCTTTGAATATATCGCTACTCTGACTCTGGTGGTGGTTCCTCTACCTCTGACGGTTTTTTGACATGATGAAACCTATCAGGCGTTCCTGGTTCGTGCTAAGTTTGAAGACAAGGTTTGTCGGCTAATCCTCAAGAAGACCAGTACAATCACCGCAAGGTAGTAATCAAGTACTACTACCATTGAGGTGACGTGAGGCAGATGCATTGAGTTTCCGCTACTAAGTAATACAAAGCAAAAATGAATGTAGTATTGATGGCGTTCTACGCTCTTCAATGTTGGCTTGCTGCATTTGCTACCCCTATACGCTCCACAAAGTGAAGTCTTCCAGAGACTCTAACTTAACTGCCATTGTTCCACTTGACGCACTTGATGCGGCGGCTGTCACCATCCCGCTGGTCCAAGTTCACGCACGGGTGGCTGTTGTCATTGGCCCAGTTTCCCAACAGATCGCCCGCACACGAGCCGCCATCGCCAGTCTTGTCGCTGTAGTAGAACCAGGGCCCTGAGGCAAAGTAGACGGAGTGGCTGCTGTCATCCATCGTGACATCGACGTTGTAGTTGCTTTCGTGCTCGTAAGAGGCTGTTCCTTGAGCACTGGTGCGGAGAAGAAAGGCGCAAGTCAGCAGGCGATCCGCTTTGTGATCAATATCAAGTCACAGGAGACAATAGAGAAAAGACGGAAAGATATGTTAACGCTGGGGGAGCAGAACTTACCAGTTGTCACTAGAGAACTCGTTGGCCTTGCGGTTGGCACGAGGAGTGATCGCTGAGGCGGAAGCTCCCATAGCAGCGCCGAGGGCGAGCATAGCGTTGAGAATGAAGCTGGTATGCATGTTGATGACTGGGTAGAAAAGGTTTAAGGCTGAAAGATAGAGCTGAGATGATCTTGATGATTTAAAATTTTGTTTTTGTTTGCCAGAAACAAGTGTTCTTGAGTTTGCTGTGAATGATGATGAGGATAATGTTGGGTAAGAGAGAGTGTGTGATCTTTGACTTGAGCATGTATATATATTCTTCGAATGACCACCATACGAGCAGGGAGAATTTAGTTTCTGAGGCAGGACAGAGCATCGTGACAGTCCGAGCTGAGGAGGAGAATGTGCGAGATGTGGCTCTAAAGCAGATGGGCCCGCGACACTCACCTCAGCTGAGAAGCTACCTGCGCATTAGATCGTGAGTAATAGTGAACAGCAAGAAGAATCATAATAATAGTAGATAGGAATAATGATAGACTGCGACCGTACGCTGCTGAAGCCATTAGGCCTATACGCACGTCCAAAAACGAAACAACTGTTAGCTCTAATATCGATACGTTACACAATCTCATCCAAAATAAATCGTCAGCTGTATACTTAAGGACAAGCAGTATAATCTGACTCAGTTCTTAGCATCAACCAATGGACACAACACGAGCCTTGTGATGACGGCAAGGTTCAGTGTGACATGAAATAGAACGAAACGCGAAGGATGGCCAGCACTAAGCTTATGTGTCTGAAGGGTTAGGTCGCCATATAATTATTGTTGTCGATGCTATTGGTTGACTCTTAATCCGCATAAATTAGCAAGGTACATACATGTACATTCCTTTGGTTTTTTTTTCTACGCTTGTCCTCGTCCGTCGGATATTCGAACGTGGTTTATGGTTCGTAGGAAACGATATGGACTGAAGTCCGAAGAGCAGGCTGTAATCATGGCTTTGGCTTATTATTATCTGTTGGAATAAAGGCGCCTTTTACATGGCATTGAAGGGCCTTTCCAGGCACCTAGCACAAGGACCCTTTGACGGGTTTCAGGCCCTCCGGCCCTTTGTTGTATTTTACCTATAGCTTCTGGCCCCAGGGAGGATAGAAGTAGCGTGGCAGTGTACCCACTCTTCACCCCCATGTACTCAACCCATACTATCTGACATTATCTGCCAACTGAGCCCTCCCACTCATGCATCTTCTATTACTGTTAGCAATTCCAGTCTACTTAGGGCCTTCACAGAAAAGTCCTGCTCACGTTTCCTTTCCTCGCCAAAGCGGAGAGGAACAACTACCGCTTCTAGTTGCTGAGCCATCTCGCACGGGCCTGTCTCTCTTTTGAGGACGACTTGGCTGCGTTGTTTTGCCGCCGAGGCCAATATAGTTGAACTTGAAAAATGATTTTCACAATAATAAATCCATCTTGTCGACTTGAACTATTATGCTACCGGAAAAAAAGAGAATCGATCTGATTATGTGGGTATCTCTAATGCTAGCTACTAAACTCCAGCACTCCAGCACTTCAGCACTCCCTTTCTTTGCAAACATCAGAATAACCACGCCGAATGAAGACCGGATTGCGCCACCTCTCAGCCCCTAGCCCTAAATGCGCAAGCTCAGTTGTCAAAGCACTCAATACCAGACACCGTCATGCCGGTATATTGGGCCACGTCCTGTATGATACTGTCCATCGGGATGACATAGCTGATATCCCGATGCGGTAGGACTGCATCGATGGTGCTGCCCCAGAAGATGCCTAGGATACTTGCAGATGATGAAGATCGGGTCCGGTGTTGCTGGGCCAGGGGGACGGTGAACACAACGGACCCGCTGTCCCCTTTGCGTGAAAAGTGGTTTTCCTCGTCGATGCCCAAGACACAGAGGTCTTGGCACAGAGTTGCTGTGCCCTCCTCGCCTGGAGTATCCCAGTGGAATGAGAAGACATGGTTCAGGAAGCCCGCTGTGCATCCTGTCGCCTTGCCATACTTGAAGACATACAGGACACTGGGCTCCTTGTTGCTCACTCTCTCTCTGCGGCGCTTCTCTTGAGCCTCCTGTATAGCATCCTCCTCTTCAGACCTGCTGTTGCGGAGAAACGTTTGGACATGATCAGCGCCAAAAGCAGAAGCAACATACTGAAGAACCTGCGCCTTGGTAACGTATGTCTCCAGCTTGACGAAGGCCGGCAACACGGTTTCGAGCCTGCCTATCATCTCCTCGCTGCGGCCGGTCACGAGGCAGCCAGCGTCACTGAGATAGTTCAAATGCTTTGAAAGCAAGTCCCCAACATAGACATAGTTGTTCACGGGAGGGGCGTCGGTATTAGATCCTTGCTCGGAGTCTTGGAGGCTGATGAGAGCCCAGTCCCGACGTGCCTTGTCTGATACGCCGAGGGGCGGCGATGCGATGACAGAGCCGATGATGCGCGGAGCTGCGAAGATAGTTTCGCAGTACGAGATATATTCTTCCAGGTGCTTGATCTTGAGAACTTCATGCCGGAGCTGTCCATAAAGGGGGTGCTTCCACGGCTCGTCCGAGGGCATTCCGAGCTGCAGTGCCTTCTGGTCTCGTTGGCACACCTTTAGGTCCTCATGGGCGCCTTGGATCAGGTCGCGAAGAGCGGTCGAAGCCGGCTGAACAACTTGGACAGGGCCAGGGAAGGTATTGCTTGTAGGGTTGAGGCGCTTGATAGGACTTGTGAACCCGTCGGAGCATAGTACATGCCGATTGGTCAGAAGGACTTTGATTGGTCTGGCCAGAGTCTCATCAGGCCCAGCTGTATTAACATCTCGCGACTGAAGACATAGATACAGACCCGAAGTGCCTGTAAAGTTGGGATTCTGAACTGTTGTAATTGCCTGGCCAAGCCGCGAAGTAAACGGCATGATGTATCGAGAAGGAAGAGTCTCCCATGGTGGAAGAGAAGAACGAGCAGAGTCTGGAGTACCTGCACAATCGGAAGTCGCTAAACCGAAGGATAAAAAAAATCAAATTAGCCTTTCTATACAAGCGAAACGATGTGTACATGGGAGAACAAGGGCACGGAATCGCCAGGAGGACAAGACACAACATACCTTGGGCAGCTAGCTCTACCGGCGCAGAGAGGTCGGCGTCGCGTGCAGCGGGCCCGGTCATGGGCTGCAAATTAGACTCGACAACGAGACAGTGGAGGACATCTGTGTCGAGTCCGAACCTAAGGCCTAAGAGACGGCGGCATTCGTATGCCAGATGCATCCCCAGATCCCAATCCACGCTGTTGAGCCGTACACGGATGACGAGGCGCACAGGCAGGCGCTCCTGTTCGTCATCGGGAATCGTAGCATCGCCAAGCCGCACCAGGTCGAAACCGACGCGCTGGTCGGGGCGGGGACAGATGCGCTCCACGGTGGCGGCGATGGACCGAACTAGTGAAGAGGGGCTGCCACTCCGGTCCCCATTCCAGAGAGCGACGATGGGGTGGGAGGCGCCCACCGGGGCGACAGTCTGACCAATGGAGAAAGTCATGTGGCTTGGGGGCGCCAGCCCGATGGGTCGTCCAGGAACGCAGGATCGGTGATGCCACGGAGCTTTCCATACGGCAGGCCAACCATGAAGAGCTGGAGGGCGAGGTCAGGCGGACAAGGAGGAGGCTGGAAGCCATGATCAGGGGTGGGTGATGCTATTGATGCGGTATACATAAAGTTGTGAGGTGAGACTGAGAAGGTGATTGGTGAGTTGGGTTTGCAGGGGCAAGGACAATTGTCCAAGTCCAAACAAGAGCTCCAACAAGGAGAGCTATAAATAGTAATAGCCATTGATACAAGCTCTCTGTCCAGGCTTGATGGAGTATGGCGCATGTGTCACGTGTCTGTCACGTGCCTGGCACCTGTCTATGAAGGCAAAGATTATATACTTATTCCCATTTCCTGTCTACTGATAAATTCTAATCCCGCCATAAACGTTGCAATCGCTCGTGATAAAGGCACGTGACAGAAAACGTGAAGGCGAAAAAGGTGACCTGTGCAGGCTACCACGTGACGGCTTCACCTGGCAAGTGAAGTGTTTTGTGTGCGAGGGCCAGTGACTCACTAGCCTAGGGCCTTGCATGGCCCCGCCAGCCAGCCAACAGCCAGGCCTGTTGATAGCCTCAGATAGTTCGGCCTCGTGGCTTTTCTCTTTTCTTCTCTCTTCTTCAGCGCACTGCAATACGAGCTTTGTACCCCCGCATATTTTGTGGCTCGTGCTCTGCTGGAAGGTGAACACACTTTTCCGTTGCCAGGAATTCAAGATGTACCCGTGGGTCCAATGCTCATACTATTCATACTACACGTTTGGGAGAACGAAAATACCCTGGAGACCATAATAATCACAGCGGTTTCGTATTGAAATTAATGACACCCTAGGTGAGTACTTATACGTAGGTCAGTGTGTTTTGTCCTCCCTTGATGGCTTCTTGACCAGCGTGTCCTTATGGTGATCACTTAGAACCCCGTTGATCATTCCGTCTGCGCTCCCCAGGTCGCACATTCAAGAACATCATATGCAGCATGGAGAGCCACGCGCAGATGACCAACAGCATTTACCTTCGGAAGGTCACGGGAGCCATTTGTACTAAAATCTAATTAACGAATCGTGGGCTAACTGAGACTAAGAACTGCTTCATCCACGCATGTTGTAATAAGTATTTACTTCTCAGTCCTAGCTGGTCAGCCTGCGCAAATTCGCTGGGCCTACTTTACTGTCTATTATAAAAATCACTTCTTACAACTCAATGGGATTACTTCACCGTTCTTGTACAAGCCGAGTTAAACTTCCAACTTTATTTTTCAGTCATTGCAATCTCTCACATATACGTACAGCACAACGAGGTACATCATACTATTTTCACAACAAGTGGCAGTGTAATGAGCACTGCAGTAATCCTGAGATTCCTAAGTACTGATTGGGTTTATGCTAACAAGAGCAATATCAAAGTGTAAATCCTTAAATACGGAAATGTACAAGTCCTGATGAGAGTGCAAGTGTTCACTGCCTTTGGGGCTATTCAAATATATGACAAATGAATACTTAGATTGATAACTGAAGAGCTATATACAATGATCTATCTAATAGTAATAAATATGTTCTTATATATCCAGCTTTATTAGTGATATTGGTGGTAATGCCTATGGAAGCCTATTATTGCCTATTGTTGCCTATTATTGCTTATTAGGATTCTAATAGGCAGATCTCTATCGCTTTTAACCTTAACCCTAGGTTATCTAATCCTATTAATTATCTATTATTGAGTTGTGATATTTAGTTCTTTTGTTAGCAAGGCTTATTCTGTAATCTGTATATTAGATAGGTTATAATATTATCTCCCTTCTATTAGTTATTATTCTTAATAATTTTCTGTAAATATTCTGGCAAGCTATCTATATATATGGTTATGCTTTCCTAATTTGGAAAAATAAGCAGAATCGAAAAATATTATTTCGAAAAATCTTCTTCCACTCTTTTATCTAAGCGCCTTGCTTATCTTGAATATTTTGCATATATTGAGGCTAGTAGTTATAAGATTATGCTATATACTCTTTATCTCGAAAAAAAGGTAATTTATAAAATAGCTGATAAGATTAAAAGCTATTCTTAGTATATTAAGCGGAATTATTCTTGCAATAGTTCTAGGATTCCCTTTTCTTCCTATAAATCTGATATATCTCTCTTTTGTATTTTAGCTAATATAATTGAATATCTCATATTACTAATAAGCTTATTCATCTAGATAGTTATAAGTTAGAGAAGGAGAAGCAGTTATTGCAGTATTAGGAGGAGTTAGCTTGCATTTAGGCTAAAGCCTAGGCTTGCTTAACTAAGTCTTTTGCCTGCCTATCTTGCCTGAAGAAGCAAAAGCATATCCTTTAGGAGAAAAGCATAAAATTGGTGAATAAGGGTTTGGATAGGGAAAAGTAGGAGCATTAGGCTGCTGCTGCTGCAGTTTGTGAGATAGCTACTAGTGAGTCTGCTATAGCTGCTATAGATCCTTTGTTCAATGATTTCAACTGGAATTCCCTAAGCCCTAGAGGTGCTATAGTAGATTATTCTAGCTTTTTAGATAGAGCATATGCTTCTGGTTTTTCTGCTAAGTGGTTTACTTAGATAGTATTTTCCTAATATTCTTTGATTAAATTATTGCTGATATTAGCTGGTTTTTCCTAAGAGTTCTCGCTATAATTATAGTTTTTCCATTTTATAAGATACTAATATCCTCTTTCTCATTTTCATATATTTAATATTTATTCTATTTTATATTATTGCTTATCTGATTCTAGATTAATATTATATATAAGTTTTATATTTGCTAATGCTAGTTTAAGAAGTGAAATATAGAAAACTAGATATAATCTCTTATAGGGAATTGCAAATTTGTAGTTAACTAGGGAGATTTTCTGTAAGATTTGAAATAATCTGAGTTTCTTATAATTCAATTTATCGCTTAGTTATATTATTTTGATATTTTTTCATCGCAAGTAAATCTTATTTTCTTCCTATAGGATTAATCTTTTAATCCTTTTGGAGTTTATATAGTATATTATAGTGTTTCTTGCTTCTATAATCTTTTTCTAGAGATCTTTATAAATTTCCTTTAATCTTATAGCTTTCTTATTTGCTTTTTCAGCTTATCTGCTAGATATTATTTTATAATATGCTATAGGATTATATCTATAAAATATATAAAATAAGGATATTTCTATAATGCTTATATCTGTGCTATTATATGCGAATTCTGCTAATAGTAATAATTTAATCTAATTATCCTATTTCTAGTTAATATAGCTTTATAAATATTGCTTGATAATCTGGTTTATTTATTCTATTTATCTATCTATTTTGAGGTGGAATACTATGAATATTTATTATATTGCTCTAAGTTATTTCATAAGTAAGATCCAAAACTTAGATGCGAATTTCCTATCTTTATCAGAGATGATTTCTTATAGCATACTATGCTTACTTACAATTATTCTAAGAAATATATATGCAAGATTTTCTAGTATATTGCTTTCCTTATAAAAAGTAAAGTATATATATTTGCTTAATCTATAAACTACTACTAAAATACTATTATATTATATCTTAGTTAAAAGTTCTTATAAAAGAAATAGCTTAATAATAAAATCTAAGCTAATAGATTGCTATATAGCATTAGATATTAGTAGAGATTATAGTAGTTTATAAGATTTATATCAGTTTGCTTTATTCTTATTGCAATTATCATATTCCCTGATAATTTTAGTAATCTATCTTTTAAATTCTAGGGGATTCTAATATCTTCTGATTTATTCATATATTGCCTTAATTCCTTAGTATCTGTAAGCTAATATATTATATATTTCTTTGATATATTTATTCTATTCTGCAGATATTATCTATTCTAATGCTTTGCTTTAGTATTTGATTCTGAGAGTAATATCTAGTTTCCTATATATATTGATAAGATCTCTATCTTTATTAGTTGCAAAGATATCCTGGATTTCTTCCTTGATTTTATCCTAGTGATCTGCTTTTCTGCTAAAAGCATCTGCTCTAGCATTTTCCTTGCCTCAAATATAGATAATCTTAAAATCGAACTAAGATAGATATTCTGCCTATTTTATTTATTATTAGTTGAGATTCTTTGTTATTGTAAATATAGTAAGATTCTTATAATCCGAAAATATCTTAATTATATATTTAGCGCTTATAAAATAGTATTCCTATTCCTTAAATAATTCTATTATAGCTATAAATTCTTTATCTAGTATTTTATATTATAATTCTAGTTTATTAAGCTTCTTTGAGAAATTAGCAATTATCTATAGTTATCTCTATTTATCGCGCTAATTGAATTCTGCGCTGAATATATAATCTAATAAATCTATATAAAGCTTATATTCTTTATTAGAGTTTGATTCTTCTAGTATTAGGTTTTTAGTAATTAGTTCTTTGATAGTATTAAAGGCTTAATTTTCTTCCTTTTGCTATATAAATAGTATTTTCTTTTTGGTGAGATTAGTAAATAGCTATATGATATTGCTATATTTGCTGATAAATTATCTATAGAAGTTGGTATATCTGAGAAATATTCTAATATCTCTAATATTTTTTAATTTAGGCTAATCCTTGATTATCTAGATCTTATCTTTTTGTATTCTAATATATCTTAGCTTAATTATATATCTGAGATAGTTAATTTTCTAGATATAGAAATAGCTTTTTGTTAGTTCTACTAGGAGATATATATCTTGAAATATCTGAAGTATCTGCTATATATCTCGCTTATATTCTATAAGGGTTTTAGAGTAGATAAGGATATTATTGAGATAAATGATATATATAATATCTAGGAATTCGCAGAGAATATAGTTAATCATTTCCTAGAAGGATGCTAGTATATTAGTTAATCCAAAGAGCATAATCAGATATTTGTAATATCTATAGCAAATTCTGAATACTATTTTCTATTCTTCTCCTTCTTTAATATAGATATATGCATATATTTCCTTAAGGTTTAATGCTATAAATCATTGCACATCTTATAATCTATCTCTGATTTCCTTGAAAAGTAGTAATAAGTATTAGTTTTTAATAATAATATCATTAAGCTATCTATAATCTATGCAAAGTCTGAGTTTTCTGTTTTTCTTAGGTATAAATAGGATTAGATATTCTACTAGTAATTATAATAATCTAATATATCTTTTCTTCAGATTTTTATTAAAATATTTCCTAAATGCTTCTAGCTTTGCTTTATTGAAACTATAAATAGGGAAAAACTATAGTTGAGTTTCTTCTTTTAGTAGTATTTTGTAATTATATAAGCTATACTCTGGAAATTCTATATTTAGTTTTCCTTGGAATAGTTTCGTGAATTCATAGTATTCTTATAGTATTCCAGCAAATATTAGTATTAATTTATTCTTCTCTATTTCTGCTATTTGGAGAAATAGGAGATATTATTAAGTATTCTTTCTTTTATTTGCTATTTGCTTTTTTCATAGATTAGAGGCAGCATTATATTCTGCTCAGCTTCTATATTTCCTTGTGATATCTAGTGCTTCTGATTATAAGATTTCTTTGTGATTCCAGAGTTTATATCTCTATTATTGCTCTAAGCTGAATTATATTTCTGAGAATCTGCATATGCTCATTATTATATTAACCTGCTAATACCTTAGCATTATCTTTGCAGGTTTATTATTGCTAGATTTTTCTCTATAAGCTATTAGCTCTGCTGATTTGGAGATATTTATAGGTTTATTTAAGGCCTTTTTCTTTGAGTATACTTTAGTAACTAAATCTATTTCTTCGCTATTAATTGCAATCTTCCTATAGATAATAGTATTATCCTATAAGATCTGGCTAATAATCTAATTAATTTAAGAATTATGCTCTCTAAGCTATAATATCTCTAATATTAGCTTATATTATGCTATTTCTATAATATCTAATATAATAGAAATCATTTTGCTATAGATTATAACTAATAGATAATTAATCTCTATATTAATAATATCTTAGCTATAATTAATATTTATTCTATTTATAGTTCTAAATATATAGATTTTCATCTTCTTATGCTATAAGATCTTATCCTTATTAATAATTTATAGGAATATAAAATTTCTCTATATATTGTTATTCAATAGAGTATTATATTATTTTCTATTAATCTCTGCTTCAAGTATTATATATGCTATATTAGCTCCTAGAATTATATAGAGAGATTATATCTCTAATTCTGATTATCTATTATCTCTTATAAGCAATCTTATTCTTTTAAGATATTTCTTGCTACTTATTAAGCCAATCTTTAGGCTTCTCTCTAGTATCTTCTATATAATATTAGAGCTTTAAGAGCTTCTTTTATCTCTTAGTTCTGCTCTCTAAATTCCTTAGTTATAATTTTTCGAAGCTTTCTATCCTAGTGCTATTCCTTGAGTTTCTAGGGATTATAGATATCGCAGTTTTCATATAAGCACTTTTGCTAATTATCCTTATTAATAATATATTCTACTAAAAACTATTCCAGCAATTCAATAATTGCATAATTTGATTATTAATTAATTTTAACTTTAAATCTAAGATCCTCCTTAGTATAGAGAATTATAGGCCTATTCTCTTTTGATCTAATTAGGAATCAATTATTGCTAATCTTATTAGGCAGATAGATTATATAATTATAGAAAATATATAAAATCTATTCTATATTATAATAGTAGAGATGCTTAAAGGAGATTATAAGATTTTCTCTATTCTTAGTTAATTAATCGCAATACCAAATCTTAGTAATTGCTTATCTAAGCGAAATTCCTAGAATCCAATATTTGGTATTAAATTATATAGCCTAGGATTATTGCTTTTCTTTATCTATCAGATTGAGAATTTATTATAGGCTTTATTCTAATTCTGCTATAGTATAGTTATAATCAAGAGTTTCTAATAATTCTGTTTTCCAACTGCTAATTGATTATTTAGCTAGTTATTATTCCTGCAAATATTCCTTAAATACTTATTCCATAGTATCTAAGATATTTGTATTATTATTGCTAAATACCTATTTATAATATAGTTCTATCTTTCTATATTGCTTAAGGAATTATTCTAATACTTCTTTCTCGCTAAGATATAATATATATTGATTATTATAGCAGGCTATCCAAAATAGTTAGCAATAATCAAGATTTATCACTTGCTCTGAGTTTTGATTAGAGTTAGAGTAGTTTGTAGAATACTATAGATAATTAGTGCAATATTTGCAGATTATTTCAGGTATATAGTAGATCTGGCATTTAGTATCTATGCAAATATATTAGTTTATATATTATATAAGAATATTGATTTGCTATTCTGCTATATTTGCTTATTATCTTTCTAAGATAGATTGCTATTATAGCTTCTTAGGGTATTAGTATTCTTATGCAAAATAGCTATACTTTCTGCAACTAAAGCATTTAATATTGCTATTTGTTCATTATTGTTTATACTAATAAGCTATATCAATTTCTATTAATTCTGCATATATTATTCCACTATAGGCTATGCTTAAGCATCTCTAATTATCAGATCCTTTATTATACTAGTATTTCTTTCCTATATTAGATTAAATATATGCAATCTAAGGAATATAAGCTTTCCTTTATTTTTCTAATCTGCATTTATATTATCTATTATTGATCTTTATAGCAAGCACAATAAAATCTATTAGCTTCATAGATTATTCCGCATATGCAAAATCATCCTTAATCTTATCCTTAAGTCTATTATAATATTAGATAATAAAAGCTGTATTATCCTACTGCAAGTATAAGAAAGCTTTCTGGAATTCCATAGTATACTTAGCTGCAGATTTGATCTGCTTAAGCTTAAGAAGCTTTTATTTAGCTTTGCACTATTTATCTATATTGCTAAAGATATCTTTGAGTGCTTATTTAAGGTTATCGAAATTATTAAAGATATACTTAGTATTTTTATTTTATTTAAGCTTATTATATTCGAAGTAATTCCTGAAAATAGGCTCAAACTAAGTGAGCATATCTCCCTTAAGTTGGGTTTCAGCGAAGATAACCTTATCAGCTTTCTTCAGGAATTTCTTTTCTTTATAGTGGAAATAGGCCTTGCACTAGGTTAAGAAAGCCTAGAGAGTGTGATATTCTCTGTTATAGAGCATAGAAGCTTCCATCTTATAGTAGAACTCTTTGCTATTCGATTTCTATTCCTTAAGTTTCTTAATATGCTTTGTAAATGCTTTAATTTGGTTAGTAAAATTAGTAGTGCTACTGCTAATAGATCCAATTAGGATTTAGGGAGCTATTATATTTCCATATTATTCAAGGGGTATATATTAAACTATTCCTAAATAAGAGTTATCAAAATATAATAAGCACTATAGTAATCCTGAGATTCCTAAGTATTAATTAGATTTATGCTAATAAGAGCGATATCAAAGTATAAGTCCTTAAATATAGAAATATACAAATCCTAATAAGAGTGCAAATATTCACTGCCTTTGGGGCTATTCAAATATATAATAAATAAATATTTAGATTGATAACTAAAGAGCTATATACAATAATCTATCTAATAGTAATAAATATATCCTTATATATCCAGCTCTATTGGTGATATTGGTAGTAATGCCCATGGAAGCTTATCATTGCCTATTGTTGCCTATTGTTGCCCATTGGGATCCTAATAGGCAGATCCCTGTCGCTTTTAACCCTAACCCTAGGTTACCTAATCCTGTTGGTTATCTGTTGTTGAGTTGCGACACTTGGTTCCTTTGTTGGCAGGGCCCGTTCCGTGACCTGCATGTTGGATGGGTTATAACAGGCAGACACTCCTCCCTTATCCATGACCCTGGCTTATATCATGTACTTTTGCTCAGTTCAGCCACGCATTATAGCCTTTACGACTTGACTGAACAAAGATGGCTAGGGGTGTGAACAACTAGCAGCAAGATGCGGTGATAGTAATTAGTGTCTTATTACCTGTCAAGACGCAGCTGCAGTTTTGGAAGCCTTTTTTCCATAATTTATCTGAAGTGCCATGATATTGATCTCAAGAGTATTGTATAGCATAGGTTTTAGCTGAACTGGACTTGAACATAAGAATAGAATGCGATTATGAAACCTATCCTCACTTAAAATACATACATGAAAGCGGAGGTGCAGAGGATTTGGCTCGATGTTGCTGGCGCAAACACGTTTCCGGATTGCCTCATTTTTCTTACCAAAAGGAATTGATCCATTTGATAATGACCAGTACCAAGAGGCAAGGAAAAAAGGGAACTAAGTAGCATCTATCAGTATATTAATTGTAAACAAGAGAAGTACAGGGGGATTGGAGCTGCACGGCGTGGACCATTCATTGCGGGAACCATGGTCAAGTTGGTCAAGCTTCGAAATGTAAACCAAGGTTAGCAGAGGTTACCTCAAAACGCAAGCTTTCAACAAACAATCTCGAGGTTTCATATGAGCTGATGGTTGAAAATTATCAATGTAAAAGGTCTCGCCACCCTCAAATCAGCAGATCTGCAAGCAGCTGGTCATCCCAAGCTTCTTCTTGGCCCACTTCATGTGAGAGTAGCCAATTTCAAGGATGAGAAGGACCCCGTTTTGACCCCCGGCTGCTGACACTGCAATATTTGGTAGCCTTTTCCCCACATATTGCGTTACCTCTGAGTAGGAAAACCTCACAGACGAAAGATGGCAGCCAGCTTGGAGCAACCTCATGCAACATTGGCCTGTGTTAATAGAAAGGCGGTCCGCTTGGTGTCAGCCGTACCATACTCCTCTACTAGGGTATTTCGACGGCTGATGTCGGGGTGGCTGGTAGTATTTGGCAACTAGACCAACAATGGTATCTTCGAAGAATTTGCGAAGGCTACGCATCGTCTGGTAGTGCATCTTGCTTTCTCCTGAGCATATGGAGTCCTATAATAGATAAGCCTTCAGAGAAGGAAAGCAGGTCGTCAATATCAGAACACGCACGATCAGCTGTACGGTGCCGGCAACCTCACTGTCGCCTTCACGTGTATGCTGACCACTTGCATCGATGCCATCCCCGTCCCCAGTTTGCCGTCTTAGCATTATGATGGATAGAATTCTGCACCCCGCCGGCACTTTGACGCATCAGCCATATTGTCAGCATCAGGGCTGACAGGATCCTGCTCTGGCCTCGATTGGTAGCATCTGCCTTTCTCACAGCAACGAGAATATTGTGGCTCATCCTCCTCTCTTGCCGAAGAATCCACGGTCAGGTCCTATATTTCTAGGCGGCGAAGGTGTGGACCAGGGCCGGGCAGACAAACGACAATACTGTGTCTTTTTCTTCTTGTTTTCTTTCATTCATTCATCGTCATTATCTTCTTCTCCCTCCCCCCCCTCCCTTTGGTTTTTTTTCTTTCTTTTGGTTCTTTATTCCTGGCCACGCTACAATTCAAGCGTATTCATGCATGGTTCGCCACCAAGGTGACAAGAGAAATTGTTCCCGACAAAAGAATTCAGCTTTCCAGAAACGTTGCATCATTTTGGCTCAGATAAAACAGAAGAAAGTATAAAAGGAAAGGGAAAAAAAAGAATGAAAAACAAACGGTGTAATAGGATAAATCGGTTCACACACACAATACAGCGATTACCACTATACGGACAGCAGCAGCAGTCCCCCGCACCAGTGCGGTCATAGCTATGGCGATCGCAACGGCACCGCAACCTCATCCGGCATGTTGGCCCGGCCGGTAAGCCGGGTTTTCTCAACGACGGGGATCCGCCTCCATAGGAGTCGATGATAAGAATGGTGTCGTCTGGATGATACGAACCATTTCAAAGGTGGATGGAGGTTGGAAGAGTGATAGGGAAAAAGTGGTCTTGTTAAAACCTGTCCGTGCCATTTGTATGTATATCGCACCATCAGAGCAACAGAATAAACTTTGGGACATTCAGGGGACCCGTCGTCTGCTTGTCTCCACCTCTGGACGGTGGACCGTAGCGGGAACGAGCGAGTTTCCCCCAAGATTATTAGCAACGTTACCTTGGCTGCATGATTGCATCGCAGTGCGGAGTCTCCTGGCCAGGATCATGATGCCCTCAATCTGCACAGTGACGCCTATCACGTCCAGAGTGTCATTCGGAAGTCAACATGTAATTACTACGTCGATGTCGGTCCCGATAAATTGCAACCCTACCCCCTCCTTGTCCTGCTCCTTGCCACTATGGCAGCATCAACTCTTGTTGCAGACGACCTCGCATCGCATGGCCAGGCGGTATTGTCATGGTTGTCAGACAAGACGGGACACACGATGAAGTTTCTCCTCGACTTCAAGACGGCCCTTCTTGGGCTGTCGGCAACTTGTAAGTGACTGAGTCACTAATTACTTTGTTCCCTAGAGAAACATCATGGCTGACTATTCTTCCTTGTACTGTAGCTCTGGTTGTCGGCGACTTCCTTGTCGGTATACCAACCCTGCCTTTCGACGTGTCTAATGGTTCTTTTGCCCTGTCGAGCATCGAGACCATCGTGGTCGATTCCCAGTATGCCTCTGCTGTGGACAACTCTATGGACACGCTGATCCCGCCCACGCTGTTCGAATTTGCGACCACATTCGCCGAGGATCTGAGCAGCATCTTCAACATCAGCGCCACCGTCACCAATGGGACAAGCAGCATCACGGCTGCTGGGAGTGTTTTCCTGACCGTTGGCGACCCCAGCAGGTATCTCAACGCATCAGGCGATCCGTCGTCAGAGGGCTACACCCTTAATGTGACCCCAACCCAGATCACCATCACAGGGGCAAGCCCCCTCGGCGCGTGGTGGGGGACGAGGACCCTCCTGCAGCAGGCCACCCTGAACGATGGCACGGTCCCCTCTGGCACAGGAGACGACGTGCCCGGCTGGGCTACCCGAGGGATGATGCTTGACGCGGGGCGGCACTTTTACCCCAAGGAGTTCATGCAGGAAATGTGCGCGTACATGTCCTTCTTCAAGCAAAACACTTTCCACCTACACCTTAGCGATAACCTGTACAACAACCTCGACATCTACTCGACCGAGCGCTCACTTAGTCTCTATGCGCGCTTTCGGCTGTGGTCGGACGCTGAGGCCCTGACTGGTCTCAACAAATACAAGAACGAGTCGTACACTCGCGAGGATTTTGATGAGATCCAGTCGTCCTGCGCTGCTCGTGGCGTGACGGTGATCCCAGAGATTGAGGCGCCAGGCCACGCGCTGGTGATTGTGCAGTGGAAGCCGGAGCTGGGCTACTCGAGTGACCTGAGCCTGCTGAATATCAGCCATCCCGAGACAATCCCCACGATGGAGACTATCTGGGGCGAGTTCCTCCCTTGGTTCCACACCAAGGTCGTCTCCATCGGGGCAGACGAGTACACGGGACCCTCGACGGATTATGTTACCTTTGTGAACGCCATGGCGAGTTATATCGGTACTACAGCAGGCAAGGCGACTCGGATCTGGGGCACATTCCCTCCCATCTACAACGGCACGTACGAGAATGTCTACCAGAATGTCTCAGTGCAGCACTGGGAATACTTTGAGGACAACCCTTACTACGACTACATCCTGAACAATTATTCCGTTATCAACTCCAACGACGATTTTTACATCGTCAACAAGTGGGCGCCTCCTGGAGGCTACCTGAACCATATCAATCTGACCAAGACGTTTGACGGCACGCCGCCGGATGCCTCGTATTGGCGGCCCTATGTCTTTGACCAGAGCAACGCCACTGACAACCCGCCTGCATCCAGCCCTTACGTGCTGGGCTCCATTGTGCCCCTCTGGAACGATTATGGTTCCAATGCCTCCGTTTACTCTGAGGCCTATTACGCCTGGAGGCCTGGTATTCCTGCGCTAGCAGACAAGCAGTGGGGAGGAAACTTGTCGACGGCCAATTTTAACGACATCTTCGAGACCTTGCATGCTGTCGTGCCGGGACAGAACCTTGACCGTGTCATTCCCTCCGTGTCAGATATCGTCTTTAATTACACCTTGTCGAGCAACGGCACCCTCAAGGACATTTCTCCAAACGGCTTCACCGTCGAGACGGACTGCACCGTAAACACAGGAGAAGACGTGCTCGAACTGACCTCATCCTGCTCCATTGTGACGCCTCACTCGTCCAAGGGCCGGAATTACACCCTCACCCTTGCAGGGCTGACAGTCACCAACCTCACTGCCCCATCCAATGCAACCCTCCTCACAGGCGGCGACTCAACCCTCATGCTCACCCCTAATATCACTTTCTTTGCAGGCGGGAACTACTTCCGCCTCAACTCGACGGTGCCGCTGGGCGAGGCTGTTGACCTGGCTATCATCGCTCGTGGGAATAGGACGTTTGCTTCTGTCAGCGAGGGGGGCATGCTCCTGGTGGACCAGGCCGAGTTCCTGGCGGAGATGGGGATCAATGGGGAGTATTTTCACTGGGCCGAGATAGCGTTTGAGGCGCCTCTGACGACGGTAGGAGGTGCTGGGAGTGGTTGGACAGGGAGTCTGAAGGGGTTCAGCCTGACTTCTGTGGCCTGATTATGGTAGTGAATGATGACGATGGCGGCAATGATAATGTTTGGTTGGTTGTATGAAGATGTATATAAATATACATAAATATATCGCTCTGTTGCTGAACCATCCTCTTTGATTCTTCATTTGTTTCTTCTGAGTCCCCTCTCACTCCAGCGTGTATGTCGTCCCACAAAAAGATGGCACAACCACACCCGGCATCGCCTGCTCACACATGGATTTGAACTTCCAACCCGTGCAGTGCCCTGGCATCAACACCTTGGGCTGCAGCGCCTTCAGGTCATCCAGCGACGAGGCTAGCTTCTCTGGCTGGTTGTCCGCCAGGTGAAACCCGCCCACCACCGCGTAAAGGGGGTTTCCTCCTCCTTCTTTCTTTCCTCCGTCCAGCTCGAGAGCGTGCCTGCAGACGTTGATGATACCTGCATGACTGCAACCCGTGAACACGACGAGCCCTTTCCCCTTGAGACGACACATGATAAATCGCTCATCGGCGATTGCCTCGTCTGGGACCCAGGTGCCGTCACTACTAACGGTTGTTGGCGACGACGACAAGGGTATGAAGCGCAGCCCACCGCGAATGCCCTTCTCGTAGGCAGAGTGTCGCGGGATAGTGCCCGACGACAAGAAAAACCCATCTAACACGCTGTGCAGCCAAGCTTGCTGCTTGATAACGACGTCAGAGGATCCTTTCAACCCCGCCTTCTGCATTTCCAGGATGGTCGGATCCGCCTCCAGGCTGACCACAGCGCCAGATGGCGTCAGCATGCCTCTGTACGCCGGCCTGTCTGGGTGTATATTGACAGTAAGGACATTATTATCGCTACTGGCTGCGCTGATGGCGCTGATGGCCTCGAGCATGCCACCCGAGTGGTCGCGGTGCCAGTGCGAGAGGTAGATGTGCTCGATGGCGGCGAGGTCGGCGCGGAGGCGGGAGGCGTTGTGGGTCCAGGCGGACCCCTCTGGTCCCGTGTCAAAGAGGAGCGTGTGTTTCTGGTCTCCTCTTTTGGCTGTCTGTGAACGTCATAAAATACACAGTTCGTCAGTGGTCTAGCAGTTGTTGAAGTAGGAGTCAACAGGCAGAGGGGGGAGAAGGAAGAAGAGAACAAGAGACAGAGAGAAAGAGTGTTGGAGCGCACGATCATGAGCGACAGCCCGTGGGCGCCGCAACAGATATTTCCCATCTTGGTCACCCCCTTGGCACCGCCTCTGCTGTCGCCAGCAGGTAGAGGGTCCAGAGGCAGACCCTGCATCAGGCCTGCGTACTGCACGGCGGGGTTGTTGCTGGGCGAGATGGGATCGACCTCATTGTCGACGATGACCTTGATCTCGATGCTGTCGACCTCTACCAGGCCGTGAGATGATGCCATTCTTTTGGTTTGGGACTTGATTCTTTGTATTGAGTGTGAGAGAGTATGTTTGTGTACTGTACTCAGTTGTACAGTTTTCAAGGTGGAGATGAGACAATGCCCGTCAGCAGGGAGCTTCGGAATAATTCACTGTTGTTGTCTCATCATAGCTGAAAAGATGCGACACGGCTCAAGCTCTGGCGTCCAAACGAGTCTTCAGAGATTCCGCAAACAACTCAGGCGTCAGATCCTCATCTCTTCTTTATCATTCCCTTTAGCAAGCAAACAGGTAATGTACTGTAATAAGCCATGCTCGACCGTGGCATAGTGGCTCTTCAATGCCAACAAACAACGCTGAACGTCCGCTGAAGCGTTGGCATCGGGCCGGCGAGATTTAGAGGCCGATGCCGAATTGTTGCAGTATTAAATTCAATTAGTTTGCTGTTTTCGCCGGGGGCCCGGGGTCCTGGATCGCTGTAAAAACTCCCGCATTCCGCTCAGCTTTTCTTCCTGAACCATTCCTCTCACCGATACCGCAGATATACAGTAACATTTATCGTATGCAGGCCAAATGCAGTGCAGAAGAGAAGAAGAGAGACAACAGATGCTGATCTGGATGCGACGGATAGTCGTCATTGGATATTATTCTTATTCCTATTTTTATTTCTTTCTTTCCTACCTTATCCATGGCGTATGTCATGTGAGCATGGTTATGTTGCGACGTACGAGTCGAGTGGCTTGGACAAGATTAGTATAGACCCTTGGACCCTCTTCTGCGCCACCTTTTTCTTCTATTTCCCCCCTCTAACCCCTCAGCCTCTTTTAAGGCCGTGAGGCTGGATGCGTCATGTCCATATGCGTGCGTGCCTCATCAAGTCAACTGCCAGGGGGGGTGATCAAACTTCTCCTTGACTCGGGGCCCTTTGGCGATGGGCCTACGACGCCACTGAGGATCCCTTCAGCCCATCCATCGTTCTTGGCAAAGAGTATCCTCTTTTGGGCATTCTTCTTCTATGGGCGATAACGAAGGTGTAAATGGTCAAGATCTTTTTATCATCTCCTATGATCAAACGTCAAAGAACCAAAGACGAGATTAGGCGACAGACAGGAAAAATATCATTCAATATATTATATAGTACGTAAAATACAATTCCTTACAGAACCCCCCCCCCCCTTTTTTCTTCAACACTTTCTTCATCCGATACTCTCGGTTGTCGGTGTGGCATCTCATCAAGGCAATCTCTGCCAACGTGAGGACCGACGCCCGAGATCTTCTGCCGAGTCTCCCTTTGTAGACATTTTCCTCCCTGCGCTGCCATCCCTGAGAGGGGGTCTCAAGAATAGTTGACGGGTGACGGGTGGACCCAACACGTAATCCTCTGCACGCGTTGGGTTATTCCTCGACGGGATAGCGGTACAAGAGGTAAACAGGGGGGGTGCCCTGACAGCCTCCACCATCTGACATTGCTCTTGTGGCTATCTGCGTGCGAAACTCTTCAAAATCAATCAATTTTTATTCCCCATCCCATCGCAGTTTTCTTGACCCCAGATCGTGTGAGCATGGCCCAGATATAGAGGCCAGCCCTTGTATCTCTTCTCCTCAAGCACCACATTTTATGGATCATTACTGGGGCTTACGCACTTCGCAAGCATGCATACGCCTCTCGACGCTTCTCCGCCTCTACACATCCACGCCTCCCCCCTTCTCTCTCCTGCCCCCCTCCCCTGTCTTCCCGACCCTTTGATCTTAAAGGAGGGTAAAAGGGAACAATGAGTCGTGAATGATATGTCTACCCATGAAGAGCATGGGGGGCTGAGGGAAAGAAGGAAAAAAAGGATCTATCCTTCCCGGGTCTGTAGGAGGCATGGAGGGACATTCGGCGACGAGCCGGTCACAGACATCAAGAGGTCCACATGGTGGGAAAGTCGTGGTTGTTAGTCCCGATTTTCTATTACATAGTATGTCTATAACCTAGGCTGGTAGCCACTCCGTTGTTATTATTATCGTCGTCGTTCTCTCTTGTCCAGGCTCTGTTTCTGGTTTCTCGTTTCTCGCCGATGATGCTTTCTTGGAGGAGTATCACTTCCTGAACCGAGAGTCTTGTCTGTCAACCTCAGCCTCCCTCCCCGTCCTTTCTTTCTCCTTTCCCTTCCTTTTTTTTTCTTTTCCCCCCTTTGGTTGGTGACAGGCGTGCCTCGTCAGAAAAGGAAAAAAAGGTAAAGAAAAGATGTTCTCCCGTCTCAATATGCCATTATGGTTCTGCCTGCCGGCTGCCTTCCTCCTCCTCAGTAGCCTCGTCTGCGCCGACGAGTTCTCCCACGACTACGAGGCATACAACAATGCAGAGTACGGCAAGCGGCCCACCCAGACCTTCGTCTCGAACCCCGATATTGTGGCGCCTCTCATCCAGGTCAACATCTGGGACGAGGAGAAGATCTCCCCCACGGGCGGCTCGCACATCTTCATCCGCCACGACTTTGAGCAGTCCAGCCCTTTAATCCTCGACGCCAGCGACCTGAGCCTGGTGTATATGGACCGTGAGTACGACCGCACCAGCGACGTCCGCGTTCAGAGGAACGGCAACGAGTCCTACCTTACTTTCTATGCCGGCCCCATCGTGGACGGGCACGGGTCGGGCGACGGGCTGGTCCTCGATAAACACTACAACGAGGTGTATAAGGTCAACGTGCAGAATCTGTCCGTCAAAAATGACCTGCACGAGTTCCAGTTTACAGACCAGGGAACGGCGCTGGTCACGGCCTATGACCTGGTTAGGATGGACCTGCGCAAGTATCGGGGCTCACGAAGGGGAGGAATCTTTGACGGTGTCTTCCAGGAGATTGATCTCGCTACCAACGAGGTCATTTTTCAGTGGAGGGCCTCTGATCATGTCGACCTGGCCGATTCGTTCTATAAGATGGAGTTGAAATGGGACTTTTTCCACATCAACAGCGTACAAAAGGTAAGTTGGGAGGAAGATGAAGAAACAATGAAGAGGCGGCTAGCTGGACTTGTATATGAAAAGAAACTCAGGCTGACGACAAACACACGATTCCTATATAGTCGCGCAATGGGAATTATCTCGTCTCCGCCCGCCACATGCACTCTATCTACATGATCAACGGGCAGACAGGCGAGATCATGTGGACGCTCGGCGGAAAAAAGAACCAGTTCAGAGAGTTGAACGCAGACGAGGGCGCCAACCCATCAGGGGACGACCTGCTCTCCTTTGCCTGGCAGCACCACGCCCGCTTCTTTCACGACGACGAGAACGAGATCACTTTCTTTGACAACCATGCCCTAACCACCAAACAGCAATGCACCAAAGACTGCAGCCGCGGCCTGCACATCCGTATTGACCTCGACTCGAACCCGGAGGATCCTACCGTGCGCATCCTGCACGAGTACCGCCACCCACAGTCCCTCCAGGCCCAGAGCCAGGGCAGCGTGCAGCCTCTCGAGGATGGCAGCGGCAATGTCTTTGTGGGCTGGGGCCGGTGCCCTTCATTCACGGAGCATACTGCCGACGGCGAGGCAGTTATGGATGTTCAGTTTTCTCCCTGGCACACCAAGAAGAACACGATCGCCCTCGATAATTATCGCGCGTACCGTATGGACTGGACAGCCCAGCCTGAGACGGACCCAGATGTCATGACCCAGGAGAAGGACGGCGTGACGAGCGTGTATGCCAGTTGGAACGGCGCCACCGAGGTCAAGGCTTGGGCTTTTGTAAGCAGCATCCTTTTTCATACTTACTTACAACATCGTGCATCTTATCCAAACCAAAAGTAAGATCAAAACAGCTGACAAACGACCTCTTCACACGGAAAACAGCTCGCCAGCAACGAGAGCAGCGAGCTCTACGGCCCAGGCCAGGTCCTCGCCATAGTCCCCCGTGACGGCTTCGAGACCTCCTTCGCCCTCGAGTATCCAGCCCGCTTCGCCCGAGTCGCCGCCCTCGACGCCGAGTGGAACATCCTAGGGTCTTCTGGTATCGTCGACATCCGCAACGAGCGCGTGTTTGGCGACATGCGGCCTATCACTGCTGTCAAGCAGATCGGAGACATTATGATCTCTGATAATGGGTATTCGGTTAGTCTTACGGACCATACTGAGTTTCCGGGCCAGGGTGTTAGTTTCTTGGGAATCCCCGTTGGGTGGCATAGCCTGCTTGGTCTGGCTATGCTTCTGGGCCTGTGGCTTGCTGCGCGCATCTTTTGATGACACAACAGGGTTAAAGATGAACTATGCCGATTGGATCGAATTCACCTTTATACGAGAGGATGACCACGCTTTTGAAGATGGCATCGTCTCGGGTCTTTCCACCACTACCAGATCAACTCCGCCGAGCCAAGTCTGAACGAAGAGCGATAGCCATGGTCTTCAAGAGGGTGATGTTCCAATACACACAGCACCAGGCTGGTTGCTTGGAAGCCATCTTCTCTGTCAACCAGTTCTTGCCTCGGGTTGATATCAGCAGAGGTCATATCTGGCAGATGTACAGGAGGTAGGCCGGCGTCGAGGCTACCATGTACCAGTTTTGCAGGGCTCGAAGAGGGGTCGTCCTTGAGAAAGTACACAGGCTCCATCTAAAATCACTGCCTTTTGGTGTAAAGACTGGCGTGCGCCATGTTGTACGCGAGGGTGACAAGTGATGTCACAGAATATCGTGGGATGCATTATAGAGCGTTGGCGTTGTTGAATTCTGCTTTTTCACGGGCTTTTGCATATAGCATTCCAAGATACCCTCTTTTTTTTTTTTACGATCATGATCAATTGAAAAATTCAAATATAGCCGCCAAACACATTTGTGAACTCATACGCAATTCTCATCGTCACTTTCCCAACACGACTTCGAGGACATGTTCGTCTATGTATCCATACTTTCGCACCAATGGTCAATACATCTCACCGAAGAATGTAACATCGATTTGCTATTTTTATCAAGACTACATATTCGTAAGGAAGGAAGGTCGTTCGTTATCTCATCAGCAGGTGAAGCACCAGCTCCACGTCGTGTTTAGCCACAGACTGGCAATAGGAATTGCAACACCGAGATTTGAGGCCCAAGAGTGAAGCACACAAACACACCTCCATTCCCCCCCCCCCTCTCTCTTCACCCCCAAACAGAAAAATACCAAAGAAGCCAATCAGACCAGGTCACAATATATGAGATCCTCTAGAGAGCACCTAGGAGAGCGCCGAGTCCGCCGGCACCGCCCGCTCCACTGGCACCGCCAGCTCCTCCCGTTAACGCTCCGAGGAGCGCCCCGAGACCGCCAGCAGCACCAGTAGCACCAGCAGCATCAGCAGTGCCTGTGTCAGCCGAATCAGTAGACGTCGAAGCTGAGGTGGTCGACCCTCCAGTAGACGCTCCAGCAGCACTCGCTCCGCCCGACGCCGCGGGAGCAGAGCTCGCCGCAGTCCCAGTGCCGCCTCCCGTCGTCGTGGAACCCGTGCCAGCCGCAGCCGCCGTAGTCGAGTTCGAGGCCCCGCCGTATGCGGTGATAGCCTGGTCCAGGACGGTGCTGATCTGCCCGATGGATTTCTGCGCGATGCTCTGGCCGATGGAGGGCACCTTGGCCACGATGGCGTTGCCTAGGGTGGAGGCGCCTGTCTGTTGCGTCTGCAACTGCTGCGCGACCACGCTGGTGACGCCCAGCTGGTCGAAGACGGGCTTCTTGGCGATCAGCGCCGAGACAGTGTTATTGGCCGAGGTGGTGAGGCCTGTCGCGGACTGCTGCAGGGAGAGAGCGTCCGTCAGGGACAGCGCCGAGGTCCCCTGAATGGAAGTCGTCGCGTTTGAGATGGAGTTCTGCGCCGCCGTGCTGGCGCTGAGGACATTGTTGAGGGAATTGGGATCCGTGGCACTGACAGCCTGTTGATGGTTTGAACATTAGCCTGAAGTGATCGAAGAGGTATTTTCGGGTGTTATTAAGTTATTTGTCACTGAAGTGGATGGTGAACTTACATTGACAGCAGTCCCAAGCTGGTCCAGGGAGTTCTGGACAGAAGTGATGCCAGACTGGATTGTCTGCAGGTCTCGCTTCAGGAGAGATGGCGCTGCAAGCACCGTCACCGCCAGGAGTGGTTGAGTAAGGAGGTTGAACTTCATCTTGTTAAATAAATGTTATTAAAATAAATCAAATTTGAGCGGAAAACGGCAGCCAGTGCCTGAACAGGAGATTGATTAGAAGTGAACTAAGTTGAGAGGTGTGAAGTTAGATCTGTTGTGTCTGTGAGCTATCAGGAAGAAAGAGGTGGCAGATTTGGTTATTTATTTATTTTAGTCCATGGCCTCTTTCGCCTCCTCACGTTTGCTCTACCAGTTATCTCAGCTCTCATCCGTTTCCTTGTTAGGCATATGCGACAACTTTGCAAGATTTGATACAAAACAACAGAGCGCCGAGGGGGTGTCTTTGAAGAAGACAAGAAAAAGTGGAGATGGAGCAGGCACCTCATGGCATTCTAAAATCGAGGGTTAAGGTTGTTTTGGCAGTCCATGGCGTGTGGGAAGATGGGTTGAAACAGACATCAATCTGGCACGGGGGTCAGGGCGGTAATAATCCTGATTTCACCACCGCGAACCATGGTGCGAATCTTGGTAGAAATTCCAGACAGGCCAGCAGGAGCTGAATCGCGATTGGTCCATCTCCTTCGTCCAGTGTCTTCAGATTCATCGTTTCGCGAAACCGTATGATTTAATCATCATAGAACCCCCGTCTCTTGCCTTTCAGCCCTCTTGCTGCTCGCATGGCTTGACGGATCTGTCGCGCGTTTCTTCCGCCAAGACATGTCTTGATCACTTGTCTCGTTGTCATCTGACACCCCTCAAAGTTATACGATGAACAGAGGGGGAGGGAGGGAGTGTCATTTTCAGCGTTCCCAGACGCAATAGGCAATCCATGAGATGCAATGAGCGGTGGCACACCTGGCACTTTATGCTTCTCCCCCCTCCCCTTCGCAAGACTAAGGAGAGAGCCTTTACTATACCATCTGATATTCAGACTGTATTACATTGATCTTGGTCAGTTTTGAACCCTCATTCGACTGCCAAATCAGGCTGTTTCCAGAGAGTTCCAAACCCATCCTCAATCTAGCTGCCTTTGCCCACGTTGACACTTGTTTAAGGCTTACTAACTTCTACTTTTATGTCTCATTCTGCATGTGATTGATGGGGACTGCTAATATAGGAAGATTTTGAGACTGGGCCTCATCGCCATCGAAAGCCCGGGTGGTTCTGTTCTAGGCATCCAAACAAAAAAAAAATAAAAGAAGAAAAGAAGAAAAGAAGAAAAGAAGAAAAGAAGAAAAGAAGAAAAGAAGAAAAGAAGAAAAGAAAAAGGAAAAGAAGAAGGGAAAAAAATAAAAGAAGAAGGGAAAAAATAAAAGAAAAAAGGGAAAAATAAAAGAAGAAAAAAAGAGAAAAAGGGCGCCATTCGAACGATTATTTCTGTATCAAAAGCTAGCGACCCGTGTGAGTTCTCCCTGATCGTTCTCATCGCTGCACAGGGGTTTTTGTTTTTGAAAAAAAAAAAAATTTTAAACTGCTTAGTAGTGATGTTCCATGCAAATGCTCACCTTGTGTATGGTAAACATACCTTTAAGCTCACTCATCCTGTTACTTGCGTTGTTATAATACGTTATAGAAGAGACGTAATACAACACATGAAGGAAAATAAACCTGTTTCACCCAAAAAATCGTCAAATACTGTTTACAAGTAGTCGACAAGTCTGCAGAATGTGTATGAATTTTCATTTGTCTACATGCTGCTTTGCTAAAAACCAAAGCATCATGACCCCGCTATGCTGGCTTCGGATGCGACCCCTATGCTTGTCCTCCTGAAAGGTAATGAATCATCCCTCCTTGGGAGTGGCTTTCTGCACTGAGGGAAGCGCAAGCATCTTGTCGATCCACTCACTGACGACCGGATACTTGGTCGCATCAAACCCCTGGAAAAGGCCTGACATGGGATATTTCTGCCACGGAATGAAGGCGATATCAGCGTACGAGAGCTTGTTGCCCACCAGCCAAGGCCCATCGTTCCCGCCCTTGGCCTTTTGCGCTGTAAGGTGGCCCTCCAGGACCTGGGTCACCCTGCCTATTTCATTCACGTATCGTTCCACCGCGCTGGGCAGCTTCTCAGGGTGGTACTTAGTGAACCAGACAGCCTGACCGTAGTACGGCCCCTGCCCGGAGACCTGGAAGAACAGCCACTGCTTCGCCAGGTAGTCCTCGTCGCTGCCGCGGGGGAAGCTAAGCTTGTTCTCGGTGTCGTACCGCTCGATGAGGTACTCGAGGATAGCTCCAGATTCCCAGAGAGTGAGACCTGAGTTAGGGTCCTCAATGGCTGGCACGCGGCCGTTGGGGTTGATCGCCAAGTACTCTGGCTTCTTAATTTCGGAGAAGGGGATCTCTTGGATCTCGTAGGGGACACCAAGCTCCTCGAGAACAACTTGTTACATGAAACAATTAGAGGAAGAATTGCACACATGTCAGGGACGGGGCGCGGATCCTTACTGGCGACCTTGAGGGGGTTTGGACCGAGGTGACCCCAGAGCTTGATTGGCTTCAGTTGAGACCCCATGATGCTGGTTTTTTTTTGGTTTTTTTTTTTTTTTTTTTTTTTTTGGGATTGTGCGAAGTGAAACGAGTTATTATTCAGAAGACTTGGTAATTGGTGGGTTGATGATGATGATGACGGACTACAATTTAGGCACGAGATACGAGCGAGTTTCTGTCTACTCTTATACATGCGGCACACTTCAGGGCCTCAGTGACAACACCTCATTCCACAGCTGCCTAAACAAAGGTCGGTGGACGGCATTGTTGGGCATGTCGGCAACTTTCAGGGTATGCCCAGATGCTATTACAAATGGTTTACCCGGTGTATCGAGTGCTCGGCTGGATAGGCCGACTTTGATTTGTAATGATCATAAGCAAGACTCCCTCCCACCTTTTAGTTGCCCCCTCTTCCTGCTCCTCGCTTAATTAAATCAGCATCAGCTATCAATTAATTAGGGCAGAGCATGCTTCTTCTTCCGTATGCTCTTTAGTCTATCATTGAGATTCAATGTTCAGTGTTTATTACACGACTGCGAAATGTTCTTCTACAATCGGATCACGTCATGCGGAGCAATCAACAGTTTCGTGTACAAAGTCCTGCCTGCGCTTCAACGGTACCGGAGGTCCACCGGATATACTCATCATGTAGAATGTCTCGTTTCTTAGCCTGCGAACTGCCGCAAATATACACTGCAGGACTTGAGTCTACCTTGAAATAAAATAAAAAGAATAAAAATACCTTGTGGGGTATTTCCTGGAGACTGCCCCGGCAGCGGATGAATAAGAGACCCGCTCCGGAGGCTATGATTATCAGGTCTAAAAGTTTTTACCAAGCAAAGCCACATACATGGAATCAAATATTATCATTACTACTATGCATAAGTCTCCTTCAGTGATTAATCAAGATGTACATGCTGATATTCTAGGGCTGATGTGAGCTAATTGACCAGTCTTGTGTGAACAGGTAATTACGTCGTTACTATATAATTAGGACCACCTACAGGAGAGGGAGAGGGACAAGGAATTGATCCGAAGCCAGCAACAGGAACCACAAGACACGGTCATTATTAGCGTTAGACTGATGAAGAATAATTTGCAGGGCAAACTCTGCTCGTGGCCATCAGCACGGACGTGAAATGGACGACTGCGAATATAGTGTTGATTTCTCGCGAATATTTGAAGGTTATCAACATCAAGGCGGATGAAGTCGACGTGTATTAATAAATCATGATGAGCACTGTTCGGGAAGTGTTTGCATTATATTCCTTGCAGTATGCACCAATTAAACAAAACAATTCAATTATGGGCTGAGCTGATACTGTCCAGCGTCCGTAATTATTGCAACGCCTCTCGCTCTTCACTAATCGAAAGTCCCTGGTTCCAAGAGCCGGGCCCATTCACCAACTAAGTACGCGATGGCTATGTTGAACTCTGCGGCATATTTTTGCTGGCCGTGCCAATCGGCGACCAACCCTCACCCTCAGTTGACCAAACAGCGGTTCCTGTCACAAACCTGCCAGCTGTGGACGGGTCCGTGTCGCAGAGCAGCACATCGTCGTAGTTTACAAATTCATACATCTCTGGTGGCACCTCAACCCAAATTTCTGTAACCTGTTCGCTTTGCTCATTTGAGCTTTTGGCAGCGCCCTCCTTGTAGGACCTGTTCCGAAACGGTTAGGAATGCAAAAGAAGCCAAAGTGAGCTTATGGCAGTGCAACATACATTGTCTGAGGGATGTGCATCTTCTTAAGTACATGGACTTTGTATCTATCTGAACCTGGTGAAGAAGAGGACTGCTGATTCTCGACGACTTCGCCCCAGATTTTCACTTCTATGACGAAGAATCGGATCAGCTTTGGACTTCTTCGACCGGCTATACGATCATGCAACCTCTCTAGGACAGATATCCTTTTCAACTTACTGGCTCCGGACTCGCGAGTCACGTCAGCTATGACTTTGTCGCCTGGGTCGAACTTGTGTATAGCCATGGCGGAGGTTGAAGTGTATCAGAATGTCCTGGATAGGAAAAGGCTCTGCTGGATTTAATGGTGTAATCGAAGGCGCCGACGGTTGGGGGCGGGTTGGGGGCTTGTTGAGAGCAAAGACCATGCCTCTGACTAGGTAATTATAGTAAACCACCCCGGATTCGTTGTTTGACGAATGAACTATACAGGAACAAACAAAACTAGATTGCACGAGGTGACCAAGGGGGGGGTTACATTAGCAATCTGTCACCTGCCGGACACGCGGTATCAGATACATCCAATCAACTTATTCCACTGTGAGTTGTGCTATGCAATCACTTCCCGGAGTGAGAGTAAGTTGCATGGAGCGAGCATACCTATTGGAGCCTCGCGTTGCAACTCGGTTGTATACAGCGGTAGCCACGGCCGTTTGCAATGTCGCACTCGGCACTTCGTTAATTACGAGGTGCTGGTGCTGTGGTGCTGGGGCTGTTAGCACAAACATTATCTGGGGCGCTCAGGTTGCCGGGGTTGGGAGTGAAGCGGCATTAATGACATATGGATGCCAACAGAGGAACGTGGCCTGGCCCTCAGAAACATTAATCTGGTTATCAAATACGCTCTATTATTCTACCTCCTTCGCTCATGAGGTCCAAGAAGTGCCGAAATGGCAAGTTCTTAGGCAGGGGTTGATGAAATGCTCCGAATTCGCCCATCATATGCAACAGCAAATGTATCAAGGATATGCGGTTGATTCATTTTCTGCTAATGCATTTACTGTCGTCGAACCATGACCACCAGCTGGATGTTGTGGGCAAAGCGTCAATTCGCTCTCGTTATAGATCTCAGACGTAATCTCGTGCTCCTCCAGCTCATTATCATTCCAGAACCCAACTACAGTTTGCCTGCCGTTTTGGGTGCTGTGCAGACAAGTTGTTACTTCCCAAACGTTCATATTGAAGAGGGCCTCGCCACCACGGGCGAGAAGACCAGAGGAGCGTGAGGGGAGGAGTCGGCTTACAGTACTGTGTATTCCATCCAGGCTTTCTCCACGACGAGGTACTTGTGCTGTTGGCCCCGCCTTCTCTCCAAATTGACACCTCTGATGCGGCCCCAGATCGCGTCTGGCGGACGGTGTCTTGTGATCAGCAAGAAAATGCGGTCTTTAGGGCTGGAACATCGCCCACATAGGTCAAGACTTGACTAAGTAAGTACTTACGCTCATCTCGGCGCTGGGCTATGACCAGATCTCCATTCTTGTAAAGCGGAGGCATCCTGAAATCTGTTGGTGCTGCACTTTTCTCCCTTCTTGTGACTTTGCTTGAGGGGGGGGGGGGGGGATTTCGTTTCCCTTTTTAGTATGTCTGCTCGCTTGATTGCCACCTTTTTGCCTTGCTGAGTGATGTATTGGGGTCTTTCTCAGCTTTGATTCCTCAAATCATGGTGATATTTATATCTTTTGGAAAGGTTTCCATATCTCTAGAGCGTCAATCAGAAACAAACATACCATCACAAACATTTGTGATTTGAAACAGGAGGATAGCCATACTTGCTATCATGTCTGCTAAGGTGAGCAGTGGAAGAAAGTGTCATGTTACAAGTAGGTCATATTACTAATGATTTCACCTTGTCACATCCTGCAATATGTTCTTGCAAGGACTTGCAAAGGGACTACTAACATGCTGTAGTTTCAGAAGCACTCACTCTTTGCTTCCATGCTCTCCTTTGCGGACTCTCATTGTCCACACATGATGCTAAAGGCCCTAATACAAACTGTGTAGGGATGTTTGGGTCATACATTCAGAAATATCAAAAGATCTATACCTTGCTAAAATGGTTAATACGATGTATGATGCATGCTAAACAAAAGCCAGAACTGTATTGTCTGTTACAGACTGAATACTAGACTACTTGGTATTATCTTACATAGGGAATTTCAGTCAAACACAGGCATGGCAGCAATCTCATTAGTGATCATTTATGCCACATACACAATACTTTGAGTCCATCAGTGAGGGGCTAACCCCCCCCCCACCCCCCCAAAAAAAAGGGTGCTATCATCACTCGTCAGTCTCCAAAACAAGCCTTGAGCAAAGTTCTTCTTTCTCACAGGACCGCTTCCTCACGACTTGATCACAGCATGGAGATGAAAAATGATGCATGTCACTAATTTGAGAGTCCTACTGAGGGGAAAATATAAAAAAGATTTTGATTCAAGAAAGTATCATTTCCAAATTGATCCATGGGCCTTGTGCTTTTTGAGTCACATAAGCCTAGGCTTAAAACTAAAATATCAACCCATCCCTCGAAGCAGCCTTATTTCCATGAGAAGGCCCCCTTAGAACTCCCTGAGATTCAGCCCTCTTACGCTGCACCCTTCTTCCTCTGTCCGACGTAAAAGGCCACTCCGCCCTTCTCGCTCGTAAAGGTAATCGTCACGCCCTTGGGGAAGAAGAAGTGGTCTCCCTTCTTGGCGTGGACTGTCTGGCCCGTCTCGTCGACGATGGTGAAGTCGCCGTCCAGGATGATCTTCATCTCGTCGTATGTGTAGGTGTACTTGAGAGGGGTGCCGGGCTCGAGGCGGAAGATGCCTGACGACAGGGGGCTCTCCGCGTTGGTGGCCTCCGAGGAGAAGAGGTCCTCGAGGTAGGCGTTCTCGTTGGCCAGGAGCTGGGGGGAGAAGGAGGCCGGCAGGCCGGCGTAGTGCTGGTAGGAGATGGGCTTGGACTCTGTCGCCATGATGAACTAATTTTCTTTTGTTTGTGTGTTTTTGTGGTTCTTTGGGATTGGAGGACACAAGTTTTTTGTATGGATATGAAAAGTGAGGACGGTGTTGCTCTCGACTGAGTATCTGGAAGTAGAGCCAAGAAAGGGTTTAAGTAAATGAGGAATGTCGAGGACGACCCTTAATTTTATAGGAGCGAATGGGCAGCAATATATATATAATTCCCCCGCTTCCCAAGGGCCAGAGACCCCCCTCTTCTCCTCACATATGATCGACTGAACTGCTAATACTAGGTCACAACCTAAAACACGAAAAGCGCCAAGCTCAGGGCTGACAATCGCCGTTGTCGCTGGTGATAGTATGTACCATATACCTCTTCTCCCACCCTTCTCCTACGCTCTATGTGTGCCCCAATCGAATATCTCCCTGCTTATCTAGGCGGACGACCGGTCGGGCAGCAGCCCAGGCCCAATCCCATTCATTATCTAGCGCTGGAAAAGAGGGGGGGGGGGAAACCAATCCATCCCAAGCCCTGCCCATGTGGGGAAAAGCGGTGCCAACGGGTCGCTGGTTTTTGCCCAGCCCCAGAAGTGTCCGTCTTCCGAGAACGGCGATGGCGATCTATCGGGATGCTATGCAGCAGCCTCAAAGCCCAAAAAAAAAATCATAACAGGTAGATCCAATCCTGTGGCAGTGGTCGACCCGTTGGCTTGGCTTGTGACCATGACATGACGATGTGGTTCCGCCCGAAACTACTATCTTAAATACCGACAGTTCTCCGTGGGAATCCCGACATTGTGCGATACGTGTCGCGCACAACTAAACTCATCACCTGCATCTGCGTCCGCATGACTGTTGCCGTAATTAAGTACGCAACGGGCAAACGCCTCATTGATATGAGAAACAAGACTGCCGGATTGTGAATAATGAAATCACATCGCTCTCGAATTGTGTAAAGTGACGACATTGATGATATCTACAGCCAAAGGAAAAAAGAATGAAAAAGTAATTGACAATGTTTTACTAATATCATGCGCGAGACTGCCGCTGCCTATACTGCGGAAAGAAAAGCGAAAAGGGCAACCCCCCCCCCCCAAGAAAAAAAGAATCTCTATTGATCATCCTCTTTCTTTAAACACCTTCTCCTATCAACAATACATCTATCTACAGAGGTATCCTATAGATTTTACGCGTCTAGTATCTTGTCTAATTTACTTGCTACAACAAGCTCCAGGCGCGCCGCCCTCACCGATCTTCAGCTCTGCCGCGCCATCCACAATGCCGTTCAGGGCCGTGCTGCAGTTGACCTCCTGCCTGCTCGGCGGGACGTCCAGCGCTGGGTTACGATCAAAAAAGTTGACCGGCCGCAGCGTCACCTTGAGCATCTCAATGGGCATGACGGGGAAGTCCTCTATGCGCGGGATGTGGTTGATGCCGAACTGCACCCACACGACGGGCTCCTCGCCGCCCTCTCCCAGCTTGTCCTTGCGGTTGGCCCATGAGCGCACACCAGTCCCACCTCGTGACTGGTTGGTGTAGTAGCCACCCGCAAAGAGCTCGTTCTCGGCGTATTTGGTCACGTAGATGTTGTGATCAGCAAACTCGGCCCGCTTGAAGTGGTAAGACTCGCTGTCAGCCAGCATGGGCTGCATCGGGGGAACGTGGATCTTGTACCCGACGCTCGCGCCATTGACGGGGTTTTTGATGCCTGTGTTGACAATCTTGAACGTCCTGTTCTTCGCGACGTCAAGGTCGTACCCACCAGACGTGGTGATCGGTGTGCGCTTGACAGTGTAGCCGACGCCATGGGGGTTCTCCTTGCTGTCCCGCGGGATGGCGTGCGCCTCCTCGTACACCACGGACTGGTTACCCCTCCCGCCGACCATGGGGTCAACGCGCAGGGAGAAAAAGTGCTGGTGGTACCCGCCCAGAACGCCGGGGTGCACAATGGTGCCATATGGGTGTGGTGTTGTGGAGAGGTCCAGATCGACTGGCTGCGTGGACAGGATGCCCGTGGCGCGGACCTCGTACGTGAGGTCGCCGGCCAGGTTGAAGTTCCACGCGAGGATGTACTCGTAATTGGACACAGTCAGGATGGTTTGCAGGACCAGCTCGCGGTTGCGCACGACGACGGCACGGTTGGTGCGGTAGTTTGTGTGCTTCCACAGCAGGCCTGAATCCTGCTCGTGGATGCAGACCACATTCGGGTAGTCCATAGGCTGGCCCTCGCTGTCGGTCAAGACGCCAGAGATGTAGTAGATGGAGCCGAGACAGTCGCAGCCGAGGGAGAGGTTGTTTGCCATGATTCCGGCGCCGACATCGCCAAGGTCGAAGGCCTGTTTCTTGTGGAAGGGGTGGCGCGGGTCGGCATAGGGGATGGCCATGTCGGAGAGCGACAGCCGGTGGAAGAGGGGCCGACCGTCATAGTAGACATCGTAGAGAACCATGCCCTCGCGCTGGTTGAAGCCGACCTTGAAGTCCCACTTCTGCCAGTTGATGGTCTTGCCCAGCTCGCTGAACGGGGAGACGGTGAAAGAGGCGCCCTCGGGCTGGACGACCTGCAGAGGCTTGAGGTCCTTGCGGAGACCGCTGGGTTGAGCCTCGGGGATGTACTCGTTGGGAGGGACCGGGCCCTTCCAGGGCTCCAGGGGCTTGATGGTGCTGTCGTGGCCCGTAGGCAAGATGTCGATGCGGATCACCTTGTGGTCGACCGTATCGACCACCGGAGAGATGGGGAGTGGGAAGGCGTAGTGGCAGCTGTCTGCCTCGGAGGAGTTGGCCGGGTCACGCATGTAGAGGAAGCACTGCTTAACACGCTTGTGGTCGGAGAAGAGCCCCTCATGAACGCCATCGGAACCTGAAGTACGTCAGAACTTGAGGTTGGCGCATCAAAAGTGCGTGCTTGCCCACTTGGTGATCTTCTACTTACCATAGATCCACGGATCCGAGACCACCACAGTGCCCTCGGGCAGCTTCAACTTGGCAATCTCGGCCTTGACGCCCTCGTCCTCCATCAAGACCTTCTCGATGGCGATGAGCTCCTCTCCGTCACCAGGGGCGTGGACGAAGGGGCCGAGGCGGACATTGCTCTCGACCTTGTTGGCCGTGAGGTTGACAACGGCCTCGTGGAGTTTGTCCTGGGAGGATGTCAGTAATGAACCCGATACAACCTGGTTATCTTATTTTCTTCTTCTTCTTCTTTCTTCTGCTATTGTAATTGCTATGATCACTCTTACAGTGTTTCTTAGGTAATAGACGACCTGACTCTTTCTCTCGATCGGCTTAGGCGTCTGACCCGCCTTCTCCGCCTCGAGATATGGAGCCAGTTCGGCTTTTGGCGGCTCCAGCAGGGTGATGATCTTGAACTGGAACATGGTCCCCTCTGGCCACTGTGCCCTAATCAGAGAAGACGACCGAGATATCTCGTCTTTCGTCAGCGGGCCGAGGGGATGCGAGGGACCGGTCTTGGTGTCAGGACTGAGGGTGGCATTGGCTGTCTTGGTCCCATCCACACCGTCTGCCTGTACTGGCGTGCTCGTGGCGGCCTTGGTATCGTCTGCCGTCATGTTGGCTTTGCTGAGGAGGATGAATAGATTGAATGACTGGTGACAGGCTTTCTTTTGTAAAGCTCGGGCTGAGGAAGAAGTAGAAGAAGAAGAAGAAGAAGAGGGGAGGAGGATAAAGAAAGGTTGTTGCCGTGTGACGAAGGGTGTGATATACGCAGTGGTACAAAAGAATCTATATATACCCTGTTCTTATCGAGTTATCTGCTGTATTAATAGGAGTAAAGAAGATGTGGGAAAGGAGGAGGGGGGGAAGAAAATGGAATGATGATGATGATGGTGATTTATGATAATGCACGGAAAGGCACTGATAATGATTATCAATGTACTACCGCCATTGCCCCTCCCCTCTCTGGCAATAAAAGTGAGAAACGGGCAATAAGGGTTTAACTGAGTTGGTACCTAGTATCTACCACCCGTAGTACGTGACGGGTGGACCTGCCAGACGAGGTTTCGACCCGTGAGAGATCCAGGGTCCAGGGCTGTGGAATGGGACGATCTGGTTGGTTGGCGGGGAGGGGGGCTCTATAGTTGGGCCTGTAGTGGGCGCTGTTAGTGGGCGCTGTTAGTCGGCGCTGTGAGGTTTCGGGAGGTGGTCCCATTAGTACAGTATCCCCTAAAGCATCGTGCCCTTATGCAAGGCGTGTTGCCTGTAGCCCCTAATAGTACTAGAGCTACGTCCGGCAAGATACGCCCTGGGATGCCCCCTCCCCCTCCCCCCCGCACCTTTCCAGCTTACAGCGCAGGTACCGCTATGGCCACCCACTACCGGCCCCCTCGTCACCCGCTAACATCCTTCTGAAGACAGCTCCCGGAACAATCAACCTGGAACTATTTATTTATCATACATGTGGCATTGATGCTGAGGGATGGGTATTATACACCAATTCCAACCAATATCGACATGAAAAATGATGCCCATCTAGGGCAGAAGAGATTGAAACGCGCCCGCAGTCCATCAATCAAAGTCTTTTTCTTTTCTGGCCATGCTCGTCCCTGCGATGTTCTCTATCCTTATTTCTCTCCAAAGCTTTCATGATCCATACAATGGTAGTAAGAAGACCTGCGCTGACGGACAGCACTATCCATGGAGCCAGAGTCCCCTCTCCTGAACCCTCTTCTTCTTTTTTGGGGCTCGCAAGACAACAACCTCATCCCCTTCTCTGTTTTCCTCTAGCCGAACAGGCCCTTGGTGACCCATCGGCTAGCGCTGACCATCCACAGCCTGGCGTAGTACTGATGCGCAATCTCCACGTATTTGGGCATAGGTCCCAGGATACCATCCTGCCGCGCGGCGCTGTTGAAGAAGCAGCTCTTGAGCCCCAGCTCGACCTCGTTCCGCTCCCTGTCCACCTCGGCGTACATGACGAACAGGCCGTCGCTGTCCCGCCCGCCCTGGCTGCGCGGGGAGTCGCCGCAGCGCACCGTGATGGAGGTTGGCGTCTTCTCCACGACCTCGAAGTGGTCCGTGATACAGGTCCCCACCTCGTAGGTCGACGTGGAGAGGTCGCGGGGGGCCCAGAGCTGGGACGGGGTCTGGGGTTCGTATTTCTGGGCGAGGTAGCGGCGCTGGAGACGGTATGCTGTTTGACCACGTAGCAGGGGAACGCGATTTCCCCCACCCGCCTCACCGTCAGCTTTTGCTTGTTTACTCTGGCCCGACACATATTACAATTACGCATATACTCAGAACGAAAGGGAAGCAAAACGCAGACTCACCCCACCCTGCCCACACGCCCCGGCAGAACTCGACCGCCAGGTCGCCCTCCTTCTGCAGCAGCTCGGGCCTGATCTTGTCGAGGGGTATCCGCTTAATACACACGTCCTGGGTCGTGGGGTTGTTGTGAATGTTGTAGCGGGTATAGGTCTTGCTGGACCAGATGGGGTCGTCGCGAGGCAGCGGGCAGATAATCGAGGTCGTGCCAGCAATGTAGCCCACGAAGGCCGTCCCTGTCAGGACAGTCGTGTAGAAGGTGCGCTTGATGATGCCCATGGTTTTTTTTTTAATCTTATTAATTGGGAGTTGTCTGTAGGGCGGGCGCAGTCGTGGCAGTGATAGCTCTGTCGTGGTAGAGAAAGAAGCAGGCAGTAGGAATTGTTTGTGGTTGGTTGGAATGCCGGCCGAGGACGAGCGAAAGAGAGAGGGGTGGCATAGTAGCTAGCAAGCTTGTCGCGTGATGATTGATTCTCCCGGAATCTGGCGAGGATCCTCGGCTGACCATGGCCTGGCGTTACCGAGCTCTCCTCCCCAGCTCTGGGCTCTGGCCCCACTGTGCTGTACATAGAGAGGACCAGGACCCCCCTGAAGGCCCTGGCGGCAATCGACCGATATTAGCGGGGTAGAGGAAAACACCCCCAACACGATCTCTAATCAAGCTGGTTCATTCTTCGAGTATTCAAAGGCGAAACCTATGGTGCCAAAGTACTGCAAATAGGAACAGCTATGTACCTAAGCAGCCACTCAATTCAACATGTACAGGCCTACCAAAGGCACCTGCAATGTATTCTCCGTTAAGAAATGCCGGGTTCTATTCTGTACGATGACCATCTGAATTCTTTCTTGATAAGTACATAGAAAGGACGTGATCGGGCTCGGACAGGATAGGTTCACTAAATGATTCTACCTCAGTTCTCCTTAAACACCGGGCATATAGGGCCTCGCTCTATTCTGGTTCGTTAGGAGACCAGTCGTACTCCTTTCGCAGTGTCAGAACTTGAGCCCCTGGGCGTCTAGGAATTTCTGCAGCAGAGGTCGACCTGAGGCTGGCATATCTGATACGGCCATCGTCTCAACTAGAGCCTCTTGACAAAACAACCCTGTCTGCCCACATGCTGATGTTGTCATCATTCTCATATTCAATATTATGATTTTCCAACGGTCTTCTCCTTGCCCTCGATAGAGTACTCCTGCATTTCAGATTGCAAACCTGCTCGACATCGACATCAACAATCTGTGATGGGCGTCTACAAGAAGAGGCAGCTCCGGGCTGCTGTCTCCCTCCTCCTCTACCCCATGCTCTCCGCCGTCTTCCTCACCATCCTCGCAAAGATGCTATTCAGCCACTCACCACCAAAGAACATCGAGTCTCTACCTATCACGACAAGCCACAAAAATGCACCGTCCAGCCTGAGCAAGACCCTTGTCGTGGCATCAACGACCAAGGACGACACAGCCTGGCTCTCCCAGGTGTCCCCATCTCTCAACTGGACCATCGCCCACTACCGTGTCGACAAGCCTTTCTCCCCAGCACTCTCCGTCCCCTCTGCGGCGGGCAACGAGGCTATGGTCTACCTCACCTACATCATCGACAACTACGACGCCCTTCCCGATGTTGTCTTCTTCCACCACGCCCACCTCCAAGCCTGGCACCAGAAACTCGACTCCCTGGAGGAGCTCGCGCGGCTGAGGCCACAGTACATCCTGAAGGCAGGCTATGCGAGCACACGCTGCCTCTCCGGGTGTGAGAACATCGTGCCGCTCCAAGGAGCCAAGCCCGGCGAATGGGCCCGCTTCCCCAAGCTGGACAGGAAGTCTCATCTTGCCACACTTATGCATGCCTTTCTGGAGCCCGAGAAGGGGGAAGAAGTCCCGAGCAGGCTGGCCGCACCGTGCTGTGCCCAGTTTGCTGTGAGCAAGGAGAGGATCAGGCTGAGGAGTCTGGGATGGTGGGTTGACCTGAGGAACTGGTTGATCGACACGCCACTGCACAGCCTGAACAGCGGGCGGCTGATGGAGCACCTCTGGCATGTGTGGTTCGGGATGCCTGCTGAATTGTAAGCAGTCGCCCTCTTTTTCTGTCCCTCACCAAATGGGAGAGGGATCAGCCGGATTTGGTTATTCAGTTCTGCTGACAGCCGCTTCGTCTGTGTGTCTACAGGTGTCCGAGTCTCGAGTCTTGTGACTGTCACGTATTCGGTATCGGTGACCACTGCGAGCGATATCTAGAAGAGGAGGAGTACATGTGAGGATCAGTGGATGTTGCACCGCTACCTGAAGGTAGACTTGAAGGCCCCAAGCACCAGTGAGGTCCCGTCAGCATGACAACGACTGGTAGGCCAGTCGTGTCTATGAAAGAGGGAAGGAGAAAGAGAATCCACAAACAACAATCAAGGAGACCAAGCCGTGGATATCTCGCACAATAAACGGGCTCCATCATCGGATCTCTGCTCTTTATCGTCTATAACCTCGAATATGGTGTCGTGGTATGTTGATTCCTTCTCTCCTGTTTTTCTCTCTTCCTCCTTTTCCCGCCTCGAGGACCTTCCCCATCCAGCACGCCGACTCTATACGCCTGCGGAGTGGTGCGACTTGCATCGGCGATGAGTCATTCTATGTCCAAGTTGAGTCAGTACTAACAGGTGATCGGCCAGAGTATGAGGCAGATTGTTAGTAGGTTCCCTCGACAACATCCCTCAAGAAAAGAAAAACAAGACAAACTCAGGATAATTCGGGTCGGGTGTGGCTGCAAATCTCCCCCTGCGGATTTTCTCCCTTCTAGCTGAAGGTGACCGGACTATCTCAGCGATGCTCCTAGGAGATCGACTAAGGAGGAGGCGAGCGTGGGGAGGACATGGGTAGCAAGGTCAAGTACACACGGGATAGATATATGGTCGGCTGGTCGCCGCTCTACACTTGGTACAAGAGGCGAGTCGAAATTTATATACATTTCGGTGTAAGCAATCGAATGCCTGGTACCAAGTTCACAGCTCAACTACCTCTTCTTGCTCATGCTTGTCACTTGCGCCGCAAACACAACCCACGACCAGTGCCGCCATGTTGACAGTCACAACCCTCCAGGCACCCCCGGCGGGCGAGATATCCCCTGCAGGTCAGGGTGCATCAACAAAAAGGTACTATAGATATTGTTTTATTTTCTCCTCCATCTTCTTTGGTTGGCAGTACTAAAGGCCC
This sequence comes from Cryphonectria carpinicola, assembly GCA_014849955.1. NCBI lineage: Eukaryota > Fungi > Ascomycota > Sordariomycetes > Diaporthales > Cryphonectriaceae > Cryphonectria > Cryphonectria carpinicola. The sequence goes on along the minus strand of JACWRQ010000160.1, from coordinate 16,800 downwards.
ACGGGTGGCCTTGTTGCTCGAGTATTCACCCCATTGCTACAGATCAGATAGGTCAGCCAGACCCGAGGCTAGAAACAATGACGAGGTAACGGACACGAAGACCAATGACAGCGAGGGGCACGGGAGTGAGGAGGGGGATGACGATGACGATGAGGACGAGCACGAGGACGCCATCCCAGAAGTCATCTTCACCCCAGCCCAGTGTCTCTTCTGCAACACTCTCTCCACATCATTTCCCACAAACCTCACCCACATGCACAAGAAGCACGGCCTCTTCATCCCCGCCAGCATCGACGATGGTACACAGGTGCTCGCCGTCGACGTCGAGACCATCGTCCAGTACATGCACCTCGTCGTCTTTGGCTACCATGAGTGCCTGTTCTGCCACACGCAGCGGCAATCCCCACACGCGGTGCAGCAGCACATGATGGGGAAGGGGCACTGCCGTGTTGATCTTGAGGGGGAAACGAGCGAGTTTCGAGATTTCTATGGGGATGCTGAGATCGAGCTGGGCAGTGGTGATGACGGTGACGGTGATGGTGATGGTGGTAGTGACTCTGACAGGGGCGTCGAGGGAGGAGGGACAGACTTCGCGATGGGTAGTCGCAAGAGGGCCCAAAGGTTAGTGGCAACGGCAGCCAGGATGGATGAGGGCAACCTCCGCCTCGCATCTGGCAAGGTGCTCGCCCACCGCTCCACTTCGGCGCCCAAGAACCCCCACCACAGGCCGCTGCCACCTGGAGGCTCAAGGAGGTCTGGCCGGCACCGCGTCGAATTCCTTCTGGACGATCTTATCCCCGAACCTGAGCCTCGGCCTCAGCCATCCGAGACTGCCACAGCCGAACACTCCTCGCCTGAACAGCACGCGTCTTCGTCATCCTCATCGTCGTCGGCACCGCAAACGCAAGACCTCACCCGAGCTGAGCGCCGCCTCCTCACGAACAACAAGTCTGCTCTTACCGTGGCACTCGCCAAAATGTCCCTCCGCGACAGGACCGCGCTGGCACACCTCACTCCCGCCGAGAGGCGGTCGACCATCATCGGACAGTTCAAGCAGCAGGACCGGCTGCGGACGGCGGAAAGAAAGTACTGGGGTAAGGTTGAACTGAGACCAAACAAGTCCCAGGGCGGACTCAAGACGCGAACGAGAGGCTAACGCGGCGTTTGTGCGCTGTGTGTTGCGAACAGGTCGGATGGAAGGAATGGGAAATCAGGTGCTGATGAAGCATTTCAAGATGGATGTGCCAGGGCCAAGATTGGGATGATCTGGGGGAGGTGAATTTTGGAAATAGATCTTGGCAAGCAGAAACGGGTGAAAGAGAAGATGTAGTTATAGAGCAACTAAGCATTCCTCAAGAAAACAGAGCATGAAAATGTTTATCTATATCTTTCCGGCTTCTTGGTGGTTTACGGTATATCAAAGGGGAAATTCAGGGTTAGGGTATTATGGCAGGCAGCATTGCTATTTATCTCACCCAACATGGCGTCTCAGTGTTTCACACTTGCACGTTCACGAAAATCAACAAAATCGGCTCTTTCACTGTTCGATCAAAAGATCAAAAGTCATAATTCCCGCAGAAAAAGAAAACTTTTGACTTTACAGCCAGTTGCTCGTGAGGGACGCCGGATTTGAACCGACAACCTTGAGGAGTCTCCAGAGAAATAACTGGAATCTCACACGCTACCGTTGCGCCAGCCCCCCGTCAGACATTCATTTCTAAAATTGAGGACTCTATAAAGCATGAATCCATTGTCAATACAAGATATTTCCACAACGCAATTGCTTTCTCAAACTTCCCCTCGGCTTTAACGCATGTATCATGAATAGTTTATTTATTCTGTAAGATTAATGATGTTCCCAGTCCCTTTTCAAAATCACAATGTGGGAAAAGAATAGAGTCAGATTGGCCGGGGAATGGACGCGGAAAGATGGCGCACTGGAGCTTGCGAATATCAACCTGCATCAGTTTAAACTCAAATTCAAAATTGGCATCAAATGCTCAAGCAAGTAAACTCTAAATCAGTCCCATACCCCTTTCACAATTCCATAACTCCATTTCATGAATCCAGCCATCAATCAACCGAGCCCAACATCGAAGAGACCCAAAAACAACCCGACTGCTGGGTGTAAATGATCATCATAATCCCAGAAGCTTTTCGAAGCCATCGAACACAATGATAAAAACAATATAATACAACAGTGGAACTTGAAAGAAGAAGAAGGATATACGTTGCAGCAGCATAAGATGGCGAGCATTTATAATGCGCCCTTCACAGCCGCTGAGAATCCCGTATTGTTGGCGGCATAGCCAGCATCCCAGATAGCCACGCCACCTAGGTTCTTGAGGCCCATACCCTTGATGTCTGAGATACTGGTCTTGATCTGGTCTGCGTCCTGAATGTCGACAGGGTTCGGGTTCGAGGTGTCAGCAGCACCTTTGCCGCCGGGGATAGCGACGACCAGCTTGGGGCTGGGGCTGACGCTGCTGAGGAGCGTGTCCCAGGCCTGGATGTTCTCCTTGAAGCCGGATGCGCCAAGTTCATTCGTATCGTCATTGTAGAACTGGACGTTGAGGAAGTTGATGTACTTCATGACGGACTTGGGAATGGACGTGCTGTCTCCCGCACCGACCTGGCCACACATTGGGTCGGCGCTGACGTAGTAGCTCTTTGAAGAGTCCGAGCTGAAGTAGCCAGTCAGGGTGGAAAGGAAGGTATCATAATTGCTGCCGTCTCCGGTCTCGTTGTCCAAATCTACACCGTCGAGAGTGACATCTTTGCCAAAGGGGCGGAGGTCTTGCATTTCGGTGCCGCCAAGGAAAAGATTCCTAGAGCAGAAAAACCACTTTTTCAGTACTGGGGTCATGGCAGTATATGTGGATACGGAACAGGTTTCAAGAAGAAGCCTCAACATGGCCAATAGAAGGATAGGAGAGGAGGGATTAAGAAGACTCACCACAAGTTGCCGGCAGCCGTCTTTGCGTCGTCAGAGCTGGAAAATTGCGCGTTTGAGATACCAGCCGTGCCGCCAAAAGAGATCAGGACCTTGATGCCGTTCTTCTGGCAGTCACTAATCTGGGTGGCAACACTTGTCCCGCTGGACCCAGACACAGTGGCATCAAACAGACCCCAGCCATCTTGCTTCGATTGCGCATCGCTTGCACTACCGCTATCCTTGCCCAGGTTCAACTTGGGCGGAATCAGGCTGGTCAGGAAGGCCATGATGACAACATTGTAGTCGCCGCTCCCACACACGTCCGAGAGCTCCTCGGTGCTCTGGCCCCAAAAGACAGCCACCTGGCTTCCGGTCATCAAGTCCGCCCGCTTGTTGATCCGCTCGCCAATATAAGAAGTGTATGGCGCGGCTTGCACTGCGCCAGCCACTAGGGCGGCCACAGCTGCGAATGCGTGTGTTCTCATTATGATATGATGTGGTTAAGTAATGGATTTAACGTGATCAACAGCGTCAAAAAAAAAAGAATGAAAAAAGAAAATGATGCGAAAGAAAATTCAAGTGACCGACTAACTACAGACCTGCTCGTAGTCCTGGAATGAGTGTGATGAAAGAATGAAGAACAACTCGCCGGGAGCTACAGTCTCATCAAGAGACAGAAGAAAAAAAAGCAAAGATATAAACGAAGAAGGGAAACAAAAATTGTCAGACTGCGCTTGGGCTGGTCAATGGAGATCGAGAACATCCCAAGTTCTGCTTCTTGGGGTCTGTCTTATATAGATAGAATACGAGATGGAACCACCCAAGGTCCAGCCTTCAGTGCAAGACCTTTGGGGGGGGGGGGGGCGATTCCGCGCACATTTGTTCTGGAAATGGAAAAGCAGGTCATTGAGTTGATACAATATGGCCTATTTCCTGGGCATCATTTGGGAAGCATCAATGACATGATGCACGAAATGGCCGTCAGCACGTAGCCTAGATGCCAAAATCACTGCACTCATAACTGTATGCAGTAACCGAGAGCGGTGGTCCGAGTTGGACATCTTATTTTGCTGAGTTTTCTCTGGGCTGATTCTGTCCTGCAGGCCTGCAGGCCCACGAGAAGGGCCTGCAGTGTCCATGCACGACATCTGGACTGAACTGGCGGCCGCTTCCTCATTTTGGGACGAGATCTGAAGTATCTGACGTGATCATTCTCTATAACAAGCTATTAGAATGGTCTAGAAGGTGGTCAGCTTTTAGGTTATTTACATTGCTTCAAGATGCACAAGCATCTTCAGCCCCCAATCTATGCTGATCCGGGCCCTTCCGAAAAGTCAAAGAAGTCTCATGCGTGAAGGTACTTATGAGATTCTCTCGGGCTGCTGGGGCCTGTATGACGGCCCATCAAGTACACAAATAGAGAGGAAACTGCCCTGCGTAACCTCTGTCTCGAGTCACATTTGTTTCGTGAGCCAAAGACCTCCTACTTGACATGATGGCCACTCTACGCTTACATACTATGGCGATTATTCATGTTTGGGGAGTCCGAATCAAACACGGCAGGAACTTTGTTGAAGTAAGCTCAAGATCTGAAGCACCCCCCAAATAGTTCTCCAAGCTGGATTATTACTACTCCTTATCTCGTGAAGACTTTCTAGAATGTTGTCGAAAATCTTGGAAAAAAGAATATCGGTAGCCGTTGCGTTGCAGAAATTGTAGACTCTCGAGAAGCTGGCTGAGGCTGCGAGGTTTAGGGGGGGGGGGGGAAAGAAAGTCGGGTTGAGCCCAAATTCGAGTTTTGCAACCATCAAAGCTTTACAAAACCTCAAAGTGAGACCAACAAAGGACCTGGCAATACCTGCGTGAAGAGCGATAGCAACTTTCCTCGATTTGTAAAGATTTGCATCGTAGTGTCATAAATGTATTGAAGAGGGCCGACAAGTAGGGCGATAGCACAGTAAGGAGGTTGATCGGCCACTCCAAGCCTCCTCAGCTTACTATCACCTGAGTAACTTCAGTATGCTAAGCGGTCAGTGGTCGTATATGCGTATGACCTTGTTCCATTACTCAAGAAAGTGTTCTTTTGGCTAAGCCGTTTAACCCTCCCGTCTTGGGAGATCTGACTACGCTGCCGAGGCTGACCAACGATCGATCCCATCGCCTGAGAACGCGTTCGTCGTCGGTGTCAGATTGCATTGACCAAATCATGGCCGCCAAGAGTATCACCTGTCTCATATCCTATATGTTTCGAGATTTGATGGTGGAATAAGGGCGGGCCGCTCCGAACTGTGGGAATGGAAGATCATTATATTATGCTGATGAATCCTGGTTTCGGCGCTGTCACATTCGTTTTGTTCTTCATGGCTGCTCATTGCACTAATTTCCTGAGTGGTACAGTTCAATGAATATAGCGTATAATCGGGCTGAGGGAATATAAACAGCAATGATACCTATACATCTCAAGGACGCGGATAGAGACGACTTTTCACAGGGTATCTGGATATAGAATTGCCACGGGTCGAGAGTGGTCCTTGGGGAAAAGAGACACGCATTTTATCCATGTCTACCAACCACTATTCTTGAGTTTCAAATATGTCCATGGCCTTTCGACGCCTCATCTAGAGGGTTGTTAATCATGATATTTTTATTGGTTTGGCAGTTGCCAGTCTCAGCGATCAAGTCTACTTCTTCCACCCCTCCACAATAGACTTGATCAGCCGCATCCCCCCCAACAAAAAGTCAAAAAGGTTGTCTCTGCAGTCTACTTCAAATTCTGCTTCGGAAAAGCGGCGGCGGCGCTGCTCAGGCGGCGCAGCGTGTCAGGGAGGACGCCGCCAAGCAGCTCGGTGATGCAGGCGTCCATCTCCTCGTCGGTCAAGCGCTCCTTCTTGGTGATCCTGATCCAGTACTTGAAGGGACCGCGGTTCTGTTCCAGCGCGTTGCCCAGCTCTATACAACGCTCGGCATTGTTGTGCTCGGTGTGCATGCGCGTCAGGTGCGTCACCATCTTGCTGATGTCTCGCAGGGGCCACGACGAGGGCTCCGAAGGCTGCTTGGGTGCAGGTTGCTGCAAATACTTTTGGGATGTGCAGAGCGTACACATCCAGTGGCCGAGGCGTTGGAAGGTGTCGCCACGTGGGCCAGATCCTGTGACCGCAGGACCAGAAGAGGGAGGAGACGTGCCGTGCGGGTGGGCGATACCGGGTTTCTCAACGGGCGTCGAGGGAGTTCCGGTCGGGTCGGCGGGCAGGGAGGGGCTCGTCTTATTGGTGTTGTTGGCGACGGCGATGGACGGGCCGGCGGAGGCACTGCAGTCCTCGTCATCCTCGACAGCGTTTTTCTTTGCTGTGGATTTACCAGCAGCGGAGCTGGACCTGTAGAGCTTGCTTGTGGCAGGAGCGGCATTATCGTCCTCGGTGGCGATGCTCAAAGGAGAGCCGACCTGGACATCGTGACGGGGTCGCTTGGTAGCAGGTATCTCGCTGGTGGCGCGACCATCGGCGCCAGGAGTAGAGGCATCGCGGTCAGCTACAGTTGCGAGGAAGTGTCAGCAAGTATTCATGCCCGACCGTGCGCGACAAGGTCTTTTGCCCGTGCGCAGCTAGAAATAAGAGAAACAGGGACACGCTAGATAACGTGTGATGGAAGAACTTACGAGTTGCGACGCGAATCTCGTCAGGCAGCACGCGCTTTGCACCAGCGCTGGCCAGCGCAGCAGCCTTCGCAGAACCAGTTGCAGCAAAGGAAGACGAGGGCGTGAAGTCGCCAAAAGGACGAGGCCGATTCTTGGAGCCGGGAGGACGGCCAGGACCACGTCGCTCCTGGGGCGCATCTGAATAACCACCGTAACCTGCAGCAGAATACTGAAACGGCGGAATGGGAGTGCCACCACCGTACTGGCCTCGACCAAACGCTGCACCACTACCACAGTTGTAGACATCGGGCTGGGAGTTTGTGCCAGGGGGCCAGGGACCGTAGTAGGCGCTGGCCGTCGAAGTACCGGCCCTACCGTTCATACTAGCGACGTGACGCGCGTTGTTTATGCCAGCCTGCATGAGCTGGATGCGGTGCTGGAGCATGCGCATCTGATGACCAAGGTCAAGGATACGCAGCTGAAAGGTGCGGACCTCGTGAGGGGTGATGCCTCCGATCATCTCAGGATCCAGCTGGGCACGGCAGAAATCCAGGTCGTAACGGTACGCGCTCAAGTCCTCTGTCAGTTGGCGAATGACAAGCTGGTCGATGTCATGAGGCGTGTTCTCCATAATGTTGATAAGGCTGTGGCCAGTGGGCCTGGGCACGATTCGGTCTTTGTCGCTGTCATGGTTGATAGGGCTAGTGCTGGTTTCGCGTGCATTTTGACGAGTATGGTCAGAGTAGCCCATCTCCATGTCACCATCAGCATCTGCCCCTTGAGCTGAGGGGGCTGGCAGGAGCTTGCGCGGCATGTTCGTAGCCTAGAGGGAAAATGAGAATTCTGTAAGCATGTGATGCAATGAATGCTGTTGATCTATTGACAGGGATTTGGTAGGAGAGAGAGGCTGGTGATGGAGGGTGGGAAAGAGGCAGGAAGGAAGGTAAGGTAGGCGCATCGAGGAAGGGGCACAGTCAGGGTATGACTTGAGGCTCTGAGTTGAGGTGATGAAGACGAGGTGAGAACAGGGTGAGGTGAAGAGAGGGAGAAGGGAATGGATGGTCTGATGTATTGACATCCCTGGTAAAAAGCCGGAGAGTGATCATCATGCAGCAGCCACCTTATCCAGCAAGTGATCCAACTTTATATCATCCTCACCACCCTAGATGCACACCCCACTTGGGATTCAAGCAACTTGCTGCATCATCACTACCATCGTTGTGTGGTCTCAAAACCCCCTCCCTTCACACCACACCCCCCCTCCCCTTCCAAAAAAAAAAAAGGGCATGCGTCAGTGTTGTTCAGTACTTACCTCGCCAAAGAAGATATCTGCAAACTCAGGATCTCCTCCCAGGATCTTGTCAATATTTCGATCCGAAGACTTCTCTTGCTGCTCCCGAGAGCGGTTGCCGTTGCTCTGGGGTTGAGAATCGCCTTGCGTTGCAAGAGATGATCGCTCAGTTTGTCGGCGCGGCATGGTCTTGGGATGCACGGCCTGTTTTTGGACTGAACGGTTGGGAAAAGTCGGAAGAGAGTATTAAAGAACTCTCTGCAAGGGCCCAAAAGAAAAGAAAAGGGAAAAGAAGAAGGAAAAACAGAAACCTGTTTGGAAAAGTGGAGTCTGCAACACAAAGAATGAGCATCTAGTAAATAGAATATGCGCGCTAAAACTGGGCCGCTGCAGAAGGTCATTCGTGGTCGGTCATTCGCAGGGGTTTTGGATTAAAGAAAGAAAGAAGAGGGAGGGGGGAAATGAGCGGGAAAGGAAAAGACTGGAGGAGCGTGCTTTGATAAAGATAAGAAAGAGTAGACAAACGGTGGGGGGAGGCAAAAAGTTGACAGTGCTTGACGTGTTGGTTGGTGTATGAATAATGTGTACGAGCAGGGTTTTTGGGTGTTTTGTCATTTTGGGACAATGAAAATAACAGTGACAGTGTACAAGGGAGAGTGTGAAGGGTTGTTCAATATCTGGTCACTTACCGGATATTTGGCTGCTCCTCCTTCCCAGATGGCAGTACTGGATGGTTGAGAAAACGATGAGATGAGGGCTGATAATATGTGAGTTGCCGTGGGATCGGGTCGTCAGTCGTAAATTACCCGCCTTTTTTTTCATTCGTTTCTCCCCTTTTTGTGCCTGCAGTGATGGCACAACAACTCTCTCCTCTTTTGTTGCCCGAACGTCCTGATTCTCGAGCTCCCCCACCGCCAGCGTTGTTCCTTCCAGGGCGAATCGGTGGGCCGTACGTGACCTTCACTCCAGAACTCGCATATCTCTACTCTCAAGACGGTGCACCAAGTTGATCCACAAGCTGTGGGCAATGATCAGCAAAGGTACACGATATCAATCTGAAAAAAAGAGAGAAAGAAAAAATGGATGGATGACGAGCGCAAATTACCCACACAGAAGGAAGGCATCGACCATACCTTCCAAATGTGGTTGTTCGCACAAAAAAAAGGGTAAGAAAAACAATCAAAGGAGAAGAACTTTGACAGTTCAATATTGTCCACTGCCCTTTCTACAGTTGTCACTGACCTTGATCCGCCCGCGCGCCCTGTGGGAAGAAAAAAGAATAAACGAACGTCTTCAAGCCGAGCGCAAGAAATATGTGAAAGCCTGGGGTGAGATGATCGCGATGAGGTTGACGCGTTGCGCGATGGTTGATTGGCGATGATTGAAGGTGGTGGGTAGAAAGGGGGGGGGGTTGGAATGAAAGGAAGGGAAAACGAAAAAAAAAGGAAGGGAGAGAAAAAAAAGTCAGACTTCGTTGCGTTGAGTGCTCGGAGAAATAATTGGGGAGGGAGGGTTGGGAGAGGGAAAAAAAAAAATTGTTATCTCATTTATCGAATCAAAAGTCTTCTCCCAGCTAAATTGGCAAGCAAGATTCTGCCCTGTCCCTGCTGCCACACCCCCCCCCCCTTCCCTCCTCCTCCTCAATTTAGTTTCGCCTGAGACACAAGTAACCCAACAACTCTAATTTTCTTTAGGTTTATTCTTACTAACCCCTTCTCTCTTGTCCAGATTCTTATCTACTTTTTTTCTATGAACTTTGCTCTGTGCAAACCAATTCACCCAGGTTTGTATTTTCTTTTATAATTTTCTAATAAAACACACGAACTAATTACCTTAGTATTGACCCCCCTCTTATTCATATTTATGCATTTGTCATTGTAGAAGGCTACCCCATGCGTAGATATCATGGCACAATATATTTACCATAGGAAAACTAGGTTTACAATTGATAGATAACAATCTTAAAATATAATAACCTCTGTATTCATTCAGTCTTCTATTGTCTTCCACAATTTGACATGAGCAATCAATAGCAACAGTACAACTTCATGATGCTTGAATCTCTGAAGAACTAAAATATAGAACAGCTTGAATCGAGTGACATATGCTCAATAGTGCAGCTAGAATATTCATTATCCATTAAGAGCAGTAATTTAATAGTCAAGGCATTATCATCGATAGACACATTGAAATATGCTCCCAGAGTAATTCATCCATCCAGGAGATTAGCAGTGAACAAAGGGGAAACCAGCAGTAACTACTCAAATTACTAAAACCCATATGCTCTTATTGCCTTTAGATAGCTGCAGCTTGCTGTGTAATAGGCCAGCTGAATCATCAACATGGTCTTTCAATGAAGCAGATTATACAGTTCAGTGTATTCACAGCTTTCAAGTTCATCTTTGAAACAAGCCATGAGTGAGCTGATGACCTTTTGAGATTCTGGACTTATGCTCAAGTACTGAATATGAGCGCTTTGTGAGACTTGCTATGCCTTGATCACTCACTAATACCAAGGCACTTGATAAAGAACTCAGTTGTGTAGGTGAGAGGTGCGTTCCTGATTTTCCAGTCCACACATGTTTCAGTCTGCAATCCTCTTACTTATCATCCCACTGCAGCCTTAGAGCCAGGTGAGCAAGAACTGCCAGATACTCACATAGCATTTTGAGGATTAGTCCCAATTCAATGGTAGAATGCCATGTTCACAAATTTCCAGCTGAATTTAACGTCTTTGTCCAGGTCTCGGAACAACCCAAAGCTTTTCCAAGATTTCAGCTGCTCTTTTTTCTGTAGTGAGATAAGGGAAATATCATTACCATCTGAGACACTGTTGCTTTAGACCATCCATGGTATATTCCCCTTCGACTGATTGCCTGCAGTTCGAAGAGGTTTGAGACTGAACCCTAACCCTATCTTGTCTCGCGTTCTTCAATGTTTGTTTCTCGCCCTGGACTGCAAACGCAAGCTCCCTCCCCCTCCCTTCTCAAGCCACCTCCACAGTATCTACGCAATCAACCAACATGCCTGGTTCCTCTCTCTGGCTGGTGCCACCACCTTCCCACCCCATTCATGCTATCCTCACCAGACTCATCTCTTCCGCACTGCCGTCGCACTTCCGCTCCGCATCCCCACCTCCACCACTTTTCAGCCCTCATCTGACACTCACCTCCAACATCGACCCAGCCAAGTATGGCGACAATCCACAGGAATGGCTAGATAGCATCCCTTTCCCATCTAGCGTAGACGTCCAGGTCATATTCGACCGCGTCAAGACGGAGGACATCTTTTTTCGCCGGTGCTACATCAGCTGCGGCTGGGATGGGGTTCGAGACACAGCGGCCATCGCCAGGGCAAGGGGCGTTATAGGGGAGCAGACGGTGCAGCTGGAAACCACAAAGTGGCTGGCCGAATGGAAAGACACCTTCGGGCCACATGTCAGTCTGATGTAGTGAGTGCTTGCTCCGGCTTCTCGTATCAGAAACACAGCCCCGCTTGTGTTTGGGTGGTGCCTATAGCTGATACTGAAGAAAAGCGGCAACATGCCTATTGATGAGTCCAAGCTCAAAGAAATTGAGCACACCGTGCAGGGAGCAGGCATCGCCTTGGCTCAGGACGAAGACAAGTATGAAAAGTTTGGTGGGTGGGAAGGAGGAGTAGTCTGGCTTGTCCCCACCGACAAAGATATCACCGACTGGAAGCCCATCGCGACTCGGCTTCTCTGATTTCTGGAAGCCCCGGTTGGATGTGCTTCTCAAGAAATGAGAGAAGCTTGGCACGCCTCGCCAACCTCCAATTCCCTTGGTAACAGGTGCCCATGATGTCCTCACACCCTTCAGAACCAGGACATCCGTTTTAACGCCGGCAGAAGACCTGGTTTGCAGGAGGAACTAGAATCAATTTAACATTCACACATTAAATTTGCAATGTCAAGACCGATGCAAGTCTCCTCCCTGTATACCGATGCCGCTCAATATCAAGTCACATGAAAGAGAGGGTTGATATAATTAGTAGCACATTGTTTGCAGCGTCGGGGAGTGTGTGAGCGGACAAATCTTCTTGCTATCCTTATACTAGGATCGTGCCTTTTCATAACGCCGTGCCGCGCCCACGGCACCAAATTGTTCTCATTTTCTTTATCAATTTTAATGATCTACCTTGTTAAGTACTTAGTCACATGATTGAAATCCATGAGTGTTACATAATTGCTCTAGCAGAACCTGTGGCATTTCGGCCATCTTTTTATCACTTTCTAAGACACAACTCCACTAAATCTCAAGTTCACGCATATTATCTCCTCGAGATAGGCCAAGCACAAGAGATTCTCAGACAACTTCGAAGGTCTCTGCCATAGTCTCCACCACAGCCTTCGCTGCCCCTGTTATAGTTGCTAGTGGAGCTGGTCCTCGAGATTTGCGATCACATCAATATTCACACAACAAGTGTTGTAAGTTTGGAAGTTACCCGCCAGGGTCGGTTACGCAGAGATGGCATCATGCCCAAGACCAGCTGTAACTCCATGTTCATATTGGTGTATTGAACTACAGAGGACTTTAGTAGTCAACAGTCAAATTTGTACCAAAGAGCCTCATTCTGACAACTGCTCCAAAGCTCACAAATCTAAGATTGCTGCATTGCCAATTCACCTCCAATATATCTCAGCTAGGACACAAAGATGAGACCACCATCAAAATTTTGATATACTCCCCACCGATGTCGGAATATGAGGTCACCAATGCGAATCAATTATTCGAATTAATGTGGAGTCAGTGGCGCTGTAGAAGGTCATCAATATTGAGGACTACTAGCAGGGAGAAGGAAGCAGGTAGAGCGAAGATGGTTACTGCAGCTATGGCAGAGAGTTGGCACCGGACAAGCAGAAGCAGGGTATGATGGTACTCTCAAGTAACCCCTACCGACAAGCCTCCAAGCTCAAGCTGGTGTCTAGGTGGTGCACGATGGCTGGTTTAGAAGCTCTAACAGCGCTTTTAGGTGTTATATAAATTTTGCAGAATCTGAGAAAAATACTTTTTTTCAGAGTCTGAAAATCAAAGTTTATCATACTGAAACAATATAAGTAATATAGAAAGCCTGGATAGATTTTCCTTTGTACATCCACTCCGGAAAAATTTTAACCTGATAGCTGAGAAGCTCAAGAGCATATGAAGATAGCCGCTCCCGTTGAGATTAATGACAATGAGCCCTTTTCAAGCAGAGACAGATCGTTGTACATCAAGATCGACAAACAGATAAATACTGGTTCCATCTCATGAGGAAGACAAGCTGGAGAGTGACAGTAAAGCAAGCACACTTCAACACTTTGACTGGCAATTACTCCCAGGTGTAGGCAATAATAAATCGTTTTCAAATTAGCAAATACTATCAAAGAAATCTTGAAAAAACCCAGATACCCAAGCCTACACCAACCACTCTCCAGAAAATACTACCCCAGCTCCATTCTGGGAAGAGGTCATGATATTGGGTTGCTGGCAGTCCAGGCCCTTTGCCATGGCCCTTGTCACCAGCTTTGTGTGCAGTTGTGCCCTCACTGTTGTCATTGTTGTTATTCGTCATACTGCCCTGGCCTTGAAGTCCCCCAACCTCTGTCACCGGGTACGTGGCCGGCGTCACGGTCCTGGTTTTAATGTCGAAAATATCGGAGGCACTGAGTATATGCCCACGAGCGTCCAGCGCCACGGCACGGAAATATCTCGCTTGCTGCGACGCCTCAACCCACATTGACGTTTCGAATCCGTCCCGCTGTGCCCTCGTCACAAACTTATGGGCCCCGTTGAGATCGAAACCTTTCTTGCTCCCGAGAAGAACCCATTCTTTCACTTCTGTGGCGCCATTCCAGCTTGCCCAGATCCTGATGCCCCCCGATCGGCCCTTTTCGCCCATAATGTCGGGTTTCCAGTACGGGCGCCCTGTCCAGTCGACCTTGTAGGCGCGATAATTATCCAGGCCCTTCCAGTCAGTCTTTGGGGAGCGCCAGGGCGAGAACTGGATGTCGAATACGCAATCGCCGCCGGGAAGATGCTCTGTGATGGCAGGGTTGCGACCCCAGCCGATGAAAACGTTGCCGTTATCGAGGACTTGCACGCTTCCCTGGGAGATACTCCACAGCCCTACCGGATGAAGGTATTCGCTCAGGAGCTGGGCTTTCTTCGATTCTGTGTCGAGAGAGAAGTGCAGACCTCGCGAGCAGTTCTCCGTGCAGCCCCAGCCATTAATATCGACGCCGTGGTTGTCAAAAACGGTAAACTCCTTCTCGTTTCGTCCCGGGTAGAATTGTGCATGGTGCTGCCAGCCCATGGTCAACAGCGAATTGCTAAAGGACCGCCCTTCAGGGTAAGGCAGCTCCTCGAACTCGTTGCCCTTCCCACCCAGAGTCCACTTGATGGCGCCCGTCATCCCGTCGATCAAATATATCGAGTGCATGGAGGCCGCCGACACAAGAAAGTCGCCCGTCTGAGACTTTTGCACGCTGGTGATATGGAAGAAATCCCATCCGTACTCTGCTCCGTCGGCAGGCTCGTATGATAGGTCCATGGAGATGTGCTCAGACGCGCGCCACTGGAAGAGCACCTCGAAGGTGTCGAGGTCGATCTCTTGGAAGACACAGTCCAGCAGCTTACCCGGCTGCGCATCTCCGCCATCGTCGTTGGTGAGGTATGGGCTTAAATCCCAGTTGATCATCTCGTAGGCCGTAATGATAGCCGTCCTGTCCCCCGTCATTGCAAACTCATGAAAGTCCGCTCCGACACTGAGACCCTCTGCTGTCAAGAGACCAATTTCCCGGTACGATTGGTCATATCCAAAGACGAAGCCATTGCCGAAGCTTACATCTTCTTGGATAGGTCCGCCGAAGAAGGAGAGGATTGGCTTGCCTTCGTACGTCTGCACATTGACATTTGCCACGCCTGGGAAACTGCGGTTCAGATACACGGCGCTGAGATCTTCTGTGCTCAGGATGAGCGGTGACGCATCCATGATAGTCGTTGAAGTCGACAACGCATCGTGACGGATCAAAATGTGTGAGCCAGACTTGGACATGGCCTCTTTGTTCCAGGTGTTGACTTGTATCGCAGGGCTGAAGTTCTTTGCTGAGTGATATTCATTTGAGGGAAATGCACCATAGACAGCGTCATTGTAGGACTGCTTGTCGTAGTACAGCTTGTCTAGGCCGCTGACCAGAGTGGCCGTGGTAGCCAGAAAGGCAACTGTCGAGGTCAACATCGTGACTTGCCGCTCTTGTGCGTGCTGCTGCGTCGAGGGTCAGCGGTGAGGCCAAGGGGCCAAAAAAAGGGGGCCACACTCTTGGCGTTTGGGGAGAGAAAGACAGAGAGAAGAGAGAGAGAGAGAGAGAGAGAGAGACAGAAAACACGCCGATCCTCTGTAGAGAGAGGATAGTCGTAAACGAATGGCCAGAGTGGTCTCTCCTACTTGTCACTTGTAATCCTAGGCATAGGCTCTCTCTCTCCACTGACGATTCGGTTCTGCTCGCCGTGGTCCTAAAAGATGTCAGAGAAATGTCAACTCTCCTGATTATCTATCTTGGTGAAGGGGAATTTTTTAGTGGATCGAAGTCCCTTGTCCAGCTGGAGTGGGCTAAGCCCCATGTTTCACATTTCTAGGTTGCAGAGCCGAAATTGGGAGTCCTGGCAGAATGGCCAATGTAACCACGAATCAGGAGCCTCTTGATCGGCGACACGTCTTTGGAACCCTGCCAGCTGGACTGTCAAGGACGTGTTGATCACAAATGACAGATGACAGGCGGTGAAATATCCCGCCACCTGGCAAAGCGGCGATATGGAGTATTGTTAGCAAGATTACACCGACCACCGAGGAGTCTCTACGATTCGAGATCAATCACATCACCTGGGGTCGCAGACCACCTCCATGGGCCTTGATAGATACTGCTTGTTTAGGGAACTTTGGGGGTGAATATCCTATTGTCACCGTATGCCATGCTGGCGCTGAGAGATTTTGGCCAGCCAATCTGCAAAATGATAGTTCTCAGCCACCTATGTTAGCTAAAGCTTGAATAATATATAGCAATACGAACATGGCATAGCGTCGGTTCGATCGAGGGCGAGTCGTGTCTAGCGAGCAGTGAAGGATGGAGACGGTGGGTACTGTACAGCAGCATGATTTGCCATAGTGTTAAGCTTAGGAAGAAGAAATTTACGAGAGGCACAGGAGCCACCTTGGGCGCTCTTTGGCGTGATCGACAATCGGCTATACCACCACTCGTTTTGTTTGGAACGTTACCATGAAGGTTATCCGGTTGTGGATATAATTACTCCCAGGTATGTTCAAATGTTCTTGGCCACAAATTTTCGACAACTTTCCAATCTACTCTTTGTCATAATAGAGACTTTGGCTCCATACTACCAAAAAAGTCCTGTATGGTGGCATTTGTCCAGATATCTGCGACATAGGTTCCCGTCACCAGCGTGGGCCCCAGCCTTCTGCAACACCCTCACTCTCAAATCCTGCCTTGTTGGATCTTGAGATACTGCTTGCTGGCCTGCGTCCCTCGCTGCTCATCTGTCCGCTGTTCTGCAAGGCGCAGATCCGCCCCCTATTATTTTCGACCCTGAGAGACGCTGTACTACTGGGTATCGTCATGTCTTCGTGAATGGTGTAGATCATGGCGGCGTAGCCCTTGAGAACTCTCACGGCCAGTCTCTGCATCTCCTGGCACTTGTGAGCCCATCCCGCGTCTTCATTTGCGAGTCTCGTCGCAAACACCCAACATTAGACTAAGGACTTGTTCACCCAGTCATGAGCAGGTTCTTGAGTATCTCTCCAAGAGCTTACCACATCGGTTGGTTTTTTTTTTTGGCGGGGGGGGGGGGGGGGGGGGGGGGGAACCTCTGTTGTCAAACGTAATGCGCGGGACCCCCATGGACCGCTTTGGCAATTCATTACGAC